>CAUYSK010038875.1:0-13779 GCA_963575035.1 Avahi laniger
ATGGTCCTCAAATCTGCTCCATAACTTGTATTAGCTATATACCTCGCTGTATGTAGCTAATCTCCCAACACAGCTGGGCTCCCCCCCATTTCGATGCCCTCCTCATATGAACGTGGCTTCTGCAGGGCTGCCACCCCAACCGACTCCAGTGCCATTCCTCATGCATGACTTGCTGCCACTGAGCTAGCAAACGTTTCTAGGAGCTTTTTTTTTTTTTGAAACAGAGTCTCACTGTGTTGCCCGGGCTAGAGTGCCGTCGTGTCATCAGCCTAGCTTACAGCCACCTCAAACTCCTGGGCTCAAGCGATCCTCCTGCCTCAGCCTCCCAAGTAGCTGGGACTACAGGCATGTGCCACCATGCCCAGCTAATTTTTTCTATATGTTTTTAGCTGTCCAATTAATTTCTTTCTATTTTTGGTAGAGACGAGATCTCGCTCTTGCTCAGGCTAGTCTCGAACTCCTGAGCTCAAACAATCCGTCCACCTCGGCCTCCCACAGTGCTAGGATTACAGGTGTGAGCCACCGCCCCCGGCCTATCTTGTCCACATTTTAAATGTAACTCGTATGAACTCGAACTTTCATGAAGTATTAAACATGAAGTTGTACATTAAATCCTTAAAAACACCATGACATTTATTTTCATGATTGATTATCTTTAGTTTAGAAGTGAAACTTGCACTCTGTTTTTTCCCTCTGGTGGTCTTCGCTTACACTTTTCTTGTTCTTTATTAAAGTAGCTTGAAGTCAGCTTGTCGCACTTCTCAGCAACCCCATTCCGTTGACCACTATTTGGTTTAGATTAGGGGAATGTTAACTATTTTTTTATGCTGGTTTAAACCAAATGTAATGAGGACAGCGAGAGTGTGTGTATATTCCTTACATTCTCCTGGCCTAGATGCCTGTTCCTTTTCTGAACACAGATAAGTATTTGCGTTAGTTGAATTAGCTATTTGTCCATGGGTCATTTTGCAAGCTATTGTTTTTGAAAAGGAAGTATTAGTTTGATCTACAGCTTACCTTGGTAGTGATTGTACCAATCCCCAAACTGGCTGTGGGTTTCCATATCCCATTGAAGCTACTTTTGAATTTTTAGGATGCTCTATTACTGATATGAAATCTCTCATAGTTGTGAAAAAGAATGATCTAAGAAATTTCTAATTTATATTTTCTTACCAGGTTAAGTAAAAATAAAAACAAAAATCTCATGAAACATGATTGTAGGTGTCTTCTGACAAATCATTGGGGAAGCATATGCTGGGTCAGTGTTGCCCGTAGTTTTCCTAACCGCTTATTTTCCTACCGTGAGTGGTTTTTCTTATCGAACTCTTGCTCTTTCTTATTTTTGTTTGTTTATACTGCCATCAGCTTAGTATTTATCCCTCTTTTTCTCCCAAGGCAGGGATCTGCTGTTTTAATTGTACACTTATATCAGAAAGCTCTCTTGTGTACCTGGACTAGAGTTGGTAGCTGAGAAATCCTTTCTGCCACTAACTAAGGGACTGTCAAATACTTGATGAAAACGACATACGTGTGTATGCATTTATGTGAGAGGTCTTTTTATTTGCGCTATTAACATGCCCTGTGTACCATGGCCCTTTCACTGATCCATGCCTTTTCAAGAAAACATGTTTTTGTTTTAATTACATGAAGCTGCTTTAAAAAAAAAACAAAAAAACCTCTCATTTCTAAAGATAAATTTCATTTTCTGCTTAGGAAAACAGATGACTCTCTTTCCCTGAAATTCCTTCTGTGAAATGACATGTGGACCCGGCAGCCATAGTGAATCTGTTTTATTTACCCTTGTGTTACAAAAAGAAGGAAGGCTAATTTTAGCCCCTTTGAAGAGACACCAGCCTGGAGTAAATAACAATTTAGTCCAGGTGAGTAGAAAAGAATGCTCATGACATTCTTTTCATCGGCTGTGTGTGTAACCTCCAAGCAGGAGGTCAGGCAGTAAAACATTTGAGTGAACTGGTGAAATGTTTTGTATTTATTTACAACATCCTGAATCACAAGACTGATCCCAATAAACTCAACAAGTCAAAGTGATGGAGGAAAGTATATGGGGCATGCAGAACAGTAAAAGTGGGGGCTAGAAGGGGCCTGTAGGTTGCGTTAAGCCTGCACCTCTCTTCCCGTTGTGAAAGGGTGGTCATCAGTGCAGTGGTCATGGGTGGATTGATGAGGAATGTAATTGGGTCCATTCTGTTCCCACCTGCTGCTGAACTACTTGACATTTTCTTACAGGTTCCAGGCATCCTCAAGCATTCGAATTCTGTTTTGCTGAAAAGTCTTCATTCTTTGTCTTTAGCCTTCCATCATTCCTAGTGTTTTCTCTATTCTGTGTTGTGCTGGAGTTGATGACTTGATTTCATTGCCTACCACGGCCTTAAAACAAAAGCATTCCAAAACCTCCTCAATTTTGTCATTGTTACTAGATGCATTTCATAGAGAATCAAAAGAAAGGAAAGAGGACAGCACTTCTTGATCAGAGGTCCATAACGTTTTCTCCCCGGAAGGCCTGCCATCTAGCAAGGTCTGGGATCGATAATCATTCCCTGGTCTTCCTTCCTGCCGGCTTGGCTGCTGTTAGTTTTCTCATTGCGTCTACACCAAATGACGGGTGGACAGACCTTTAGTTCATACCCGATGGCTCTGCTTTTTAATGTTCTGGATAAAAGATTTCAAGAGATCAGAGAGTTAAACTCTTTGTGAACATTAATAATTCAGATTAATTTGAAAGAACCTCCATTAAATATGTTCCTAGAAAAACAATGTACACAAACAGTTATCTCAATCACCTAGCAGAAGTCTAGGCAGGATTGATTTTAGTCTGTACATAAGAATAATGTAGTGTTAGCTTATTATACAAATAAGAGTGCTTTAGGATCTGAAACTGTCCCCTAAATACATCAATGTATATTAGGAAGTGACTTCATTCTGTTACGGACCAGCAAGCACTAAGGAAAGGAACAAGGTGCTCCCAGTTGGAGATGGGGATCGGGGAACAGACCCAATTGGGTCATTTCGAGAGTGGTGAGAGCTTTGACACGTAATGGAATTGATGCTGCTATAGGAACATGCTTCCCTCTTGATTACTGAGGGTTATTTTTGTTTTAATTAAAGGTGCTGATTCAATTATCTAGGGAAGTTGTTTAAAACCAACATACCTGGAATATTAAACAGAACACGGAACAGACATTCTTGGGACATTTTTCTCAGGCTCCCATTTATTTTGCTGTTTGAATGTAAAGACTTTTATTTCATAGAGTAGCTTTTTAATTTTGCCTTTCTTTTGTTTCTGTTTAGTTGAATATAACTCTACTTAAAATGAATAGCTGTTATATTTAGAAGTAGCACAAATAGAGTAACTGTGCTCCTTCCTTATTCTGTCCCACTCGGACCCCATGGACCCATTTGTCCAATAGAGTTTTTGGATGGAGTCAACCCTTGGGCTCAAGAGAACCCACAGGAAGTTCATTTTTGAAGACTCATCATCTGTGTAAATAAATCACTGGATTATTATCTATTGTTTTCATTCTATGTGACATATATCGTCTACCACACTGGATGAAGAAGAATAATACTGTTTAAGACAAAAGAGCTCATATTTGGAACAGTTTGTATAATATAACATATTTAATGTGCTTAATGACCTCAATGAGCAAAGACGTGAAATAAAATATTGTTCTGAGGCTATAATTTATTAAATTATAACGAGGGTCACCTTTGAATCTACCTAGGGGGAGTCTCTTTTGTTAGTACTGGTGAATAGAGAGTAGTGGCTTGGATATGCTGGAGTCATATTTTAGTTGGATGTAGAAATATCTCTGATATTTTTACATGATGTGTTGCTTTTCCTCTTCCCTCAAAACAATAATTTCATCCTTGGGCAGAGAAATCCATCAGTGACGGATTTTTAGTTGTAGTACCCAGTCTAATCTTTTGACAAACTTTTCTTGTTTCCCATGTGCTAGGTGATGTAGTGGTGGTTGCTGGGGAGTTATGAAAAGATACCAAAGCATTGTTCCTTGTTTGGAGGATTTTCTAAGTTTTTTACATTTTAAGTCCTTTCTTTAGAGGACTTTATTATAAGCTTTCTGTATTTTAAGTCCCATCTCTTTCCCTCCCCTCTTCCCCTGCCTCCAATTTTTTTTTTCCTTTCCATTTCATCTCCGAAGAAAGGTAAGTTTCATTTCGCCTGGTGTGTTCTTACGTATTTTCATTTATAGCTTCTGGTTAGTCCTGTGATAAAATTTTTCGGATGCAAGCGGTTAACCGATACTTCTTTCAACTATTCTTTAATGTTATCCTTGTTAAATTTGGCACGCTAACCTAGAAGCACCTCCTCAAGCTTCTTTAGATTCAATGTGGACTTTGCCTTTAACTAATTTTAACCTTGGTGGGTTGGTGTGCCAATGAGACATACTCGAGGAAGGGTTCTCCCTTTTCCATGTAGATTCCTTAAGTTTTGGTGCAATAATTATTTCAGAAAGAAAGACATATCATGCATTTTGTAAGACATACACAAAGTTGACTCATGAGGACGATTTTATAGCGCACCTCCAGTGCTTTCACAGAAACGGAGGTGGCCGTGCCTTTGAGGCAGAAGGAGGTGGATATGCAGGGTCGATGCTGGCTCTGTAAATGATATTAACACGATATTGTGAAGACTTTGAGGTGGGACTGATTGCATTCGCCTGGATGGCAGGAGGCAACCTTAGCAGAGGAGGATATAGCTGGCCCTGGAAGGATGGATAAGGACATATTTGGTGGGAAGACGAGAAGGAATGTCTCCAGGAGGGGAGAGCAGATGCCTTAAAGTTCAAGGCATATTCAAGAAGCCAGGAGGAATCCGGTATGGCTGGTGCTTAGGATGGAGAACGGGAATTGCCTGCAAAAGGATGGTAACAAAGGAATGTGTGTGCCTTTTCTATTTGGAAAGATTAGAATTTGCCTAGATGGGATGCTTAGTGCCTGCCTGTCTCTCTGAGGTTTTTTTCTTGTATCAAAATTAATCCAGTGTTTTCAAACATAAGCTGCCTTTCTATTTCCTTTGAATCTGTTCCCAAGGAAAATAAATATTTACAGTACTGGTAGTAATATGTATTACCTGGGTAAGCTTTCACTAATAGGTAACTTCAAACACACATCGCCAAACCACGTTTTGTGTTTGTTTTGCCTTGGTGCTAATCTGGCAAGAATGACGTCCAGCAGGAAAGTCAACGTATCTTAATAAACCATCTGTTTTATGGGAATGCTGGCAAATGGGATATCTGCCTGGCATGCATTTCACCCTGATGACTCTGTTAAACATATTCCAGTGGGGACAGCAGTGTGTTTCGGTGGTCACTGCTGTCCTTGGAAAGGATAGTCTGAAGGGGCTTTGAGTTATTTTTCCATTTGTGTATGTTACCTCTGCCTCTTATACCGTCAGCGTTAAAAACCACACCGAAACAAAACAATCACGCAGAAATTTTTCCTACCTCTTCAGTACTACGGGTCCTACTGCGAGAAAAGGAAGGGTGAAGAAATTGGAGGAATATCTGACTTGTTCTTATCCTGGGATTGGGCTTGTCACTTGTGCAGGTGCGGATACGAGGAGATTTTCTTGAGAACCTAGAGAAGGTGGGGTATAGTGGAGGGGGGTGAATCTAGCTCCTCTGGGGTGGGGTGGAAGAGTACTTCCTGCTTTTATGTTTTTGGAAGGAGGAGTTCAGGAAATTACACTCGGGTATTAAGAGATGCTTTGAAAAGTCGAGTACAAAGCCCTTTATCAGATATAGAAGGAAGCGTAAGTGAGAATATCAGCCCAGTTGCAGTTTGGCCAGGAAAGTTGTATTTTGCCAAATGTAACTTTCCCAAAGGCAGCGATATAGCAAGACATTTCTTGGGAGAAGGAAATGAAAGGGAAAATCCCTTTTATGGGATTAAAAATGCAGTGAGCATGCTGAACTCAGTTTTTAAAATCTATTTAGTGTGTAAATTTTCATTGTCTTTTCTTCTGCTTATGGGGGGATCTTTCTGTTGAATTATGGATCATTGACTGGTCAAAAGGCATCGAAGAGATGGCCACGTTGCCATTCGATTAAGTTAGAAGACGTAGTAGAAGGAAGAATTTCTGTTTTTGTCTTAGTCCTACTGAGTCACAACTGTGGGCATGAAGGGAGTGGGATGCTTGTTTGTTATGGACTGGAGGAAGGGAGCCGCCAGGAGACTGAACAGAGTTAAGACGGCTTCTGCTTAGTACGTGACTTTTACTGATGCCTCCAGACCTGCAGGGTTTAGGGGCTCTCAGATTCTCTGCCTTGCTCAATCCTCTCCATAGTTCTTAGTCCCCTTCTAAAGATGAGAGTATTGAGGTCATGCAACAAGTCTCTTCTGGAGTCTTAAATGTGTGGTCATGCACAAAGTGGTTTGAGCTGGGGTCATGGGGCGAAGACTTAATCTAATGATGCGGGAGTTGGCACCCATCAGTATCATTCCCAGTAGTCTGGGGACTGCCCGAGTCAGCACCGCCTGCCTGGGAGCACAGTAAAGCTAAAGTTCCTTCGAGGGACCCCAGACTTGGGGAATCAGATTCCCTAGTGGTGTAGTCTTGGAAGCTGCATTTTAATAAATTCCCTGGTGCCTTTTTTTGTAAGACCACCGGTGCCTACTTTCTTGTCCATACACGACTGCTCTAAGCCCATTTGGTGATTTAGAAAAATTTTCCCTCAAATGATCCATCTGTGGGATAGTGAGTGAGTGGCCATTAAAGAAGCAGAAACTAAAGCTGGGAACTCTGTCCTCTGGCTTTAACCGATTGGAGAATAGATCATGTATTTGCAGAGGACCTACTGTGCGCTGGCCAGGGTTTAGACCTAACCAAATACGAACATATTCAAAGAGTGTCTAGCTATTTGTCCAAGGTAAAGAGGTCACTTTACATCCTGAGCAGACTTTTCTGTGGAATCTGTTAATCTTTTTGGGGTGAGGTTATGGAGGGCAAATCAGGTGAAGAAGTTATTTTGAAATGACTATGAGCTTTTATTCAAAAAGATGAACCATTTGATAGTGGAAGAGTTTAGTATAGTTAGAAAGGATTGAAAGAAATAAAGTGGCCATATAGAAAAAGTATTAATAAGTGATCTTTTATTTATATTTTATATTTATTATATCGTTATAGACATACCTCACTTTATTGTGCTTCATAGATACTGAACTTCTTTTGGTGTTGTTACAAATTGAAGGTTTGTGACAGCCCTGCAATGAGCAAGTCTATCGGTGCCATTTTTCCAACAGCGTGTGTTCACTTCTCGTCTCTGTATCATGTTTTGGTAATTCTTACAATATTTCAAACTTTTTCATCATGATTGTCTCTGTTATGGTGGTCAGTGGTCTTTGATGTTACTATTGTAATTGTTTTGGGGCTCAACCGTGCCCATATAAGACCGTGAACTTAATTGATAAATGTGTGTGTTCTGACTGCTCCACCAAAGGGACATCACCCCTCTCTCTTCCTCTCCTTTGGTGTCCCTAGTCCCTGAGACACAGCAATATTAAAATTAGGCCAGTTAATAACCCTACAATGGCCTCTAAGTGTTCAAGTCAAAGGGAGAGTGGTGTATCTCTCACTTGAAATAAAAACCTAGAACTGGTTAAGTTTAGTGAGGAAGGCAAGTTGAAAGCTGAGCTAGTCTAAAAGCTAGGCCTGTATGCCAGACAGTTAGCCAAGTTGTGGATGCAAGGGAAAAGGTCTTGAAGGAAATCAAAGTGCTACTTTACTGATAATAAGAAGTGAAACGGCCTTATTGATGATAGGGAGAAAGTTTGAATGGTCTGGGTAGAAGATCAAACCAGCCACAGCATTCCCTTAAACCAAAGACTAATCCAGCGCAAGGCCCCAACTGTCTGCAATTTTATGAAGGCTGAGAGGGGTGAGGAAGCTGCAGGAGAGAAGTTGGAAACTAGCAGAAGTCAGTTCACAAGGTTTAAGAAAAGAAACCCTCTCCATAACATAAAAGTGCAAAGTGAAACGGCAAGTATTGATCTAGAAGCTGCAGCAAGTTATTCAGAAGATCTAGCTAAGATCATTGAAGGTGGCTACACTAAATAACAGATTTTAAATGGAGATGAAACAACCTTCTGTTGGAAGAAAATGCCATCTAGGACTTTTATAGCTAGAGAGGAGAAGTCAAATGCCTAACTTGAAAGCTTCAAAGGACAGGCTGACTCTTGTTAGGGGACTAATGCACCTGGTGAATTTAAGCTGAAGTTAGTGCTCATTGACCATTCTGAAAATCCTAGGGCTATTAAGAATTTTGCTAACTCTGCCCTGCCTGTGCTCTAGAAATGGAACAACAAAGCCTAAATGAGAGCACATCTCTTTGCAGCATTGTTTACTGAGTATTGTAAGCCTACTGTTCAACCAACCCTACTGCTCAACAAAAGATTCCTTTCACAAGATTACTGCTCATTGACAATGCACTGGTCACCCAAGAGCTCTGATGGAAATGTACAAGACATGAATGTTGTTTTCATGCCTGCTAACACAGCATCCATTCTGCAGCCCATGCATCAAGGAATAATTTTGATTTTCAAGTCTTATTTAAGAAATACATTCCGTAATGTATTTCTAAAGCTACCACAGATAGTGATTCCTCTGACGGATCTGGGCAGAGTGAATTGAAAACCTTCTGGAAAGGATTCACCATTCTGGATGCCATTAAGAATATTTGTTATTTGTGATTCATGGAAGGGGTCGAAATATCAGCGTTAACAGAAGTTTGAAAGAATTTGATTCCAACCCTCATGGATGACTTTGAGAGATTGGAAACCTCAGTGGGGGAAGTAACTGCAGCTGTGGTAGAAATAGTAAGAGAACTCGAATTAGAAGTGGAGCAGGAAGATGGCACTGTATTGCTGCAATCTCATGATAAAACATGAAAGAATAGTAGTTGCTTCTTATAGATAAGAAAATAGTTTCTTGAGATGGAATCTACTGGTGAAGATGCCGTGAACATTGTTGAAATGACAGTGGATTTGGAATGTTACATGAACTTAGTTGATAAAGCAGCAGCAAGGTGTGAGAGGATTGACTCCAATTTTGAAAGACGCTCTAGTTGGATAAAAGGCTATCAAACTGCATCGCATGCTGCAGAGAAATCTTCCGTTGATGCAGCAAACTTCATTGTCTTCAGAAATTTCCATCATTACCCCAACTTTCAGCAGTCACCACGCTGATCAGTCAGAAGCCATCAACATCAAGGAAAGACCCACTACTACCAAAAAGATTATGACTCACTGAAGTCTCAGATGATCATGAGCGTTTTTTAGCAATAAAGTTTTGTTCTGATATTTTTGGTTTTTTTGTAGCTTCAAGGTCTTGCTCTGTTGCCCGTGCTGGAGTACAGTGGCCGTTCACAGATGTGATTGTAGTTCACGGCAGTGTCAAACTCTTGGGCTCAAGTGATCCTCCTAGCTCAGCCTCCTAAGTAGCTGGGACTATAGGCATGTGCCACCACCCACAGCTTAATAAAGTATTTTTAAATTAAGGTATGTATATTGTTTTTTCAAATGTGTTGCACACTTAATGGATTGTAGTACAGTATACACATAACTTTTATGTACCCCGGGAAACGAAAAAATGTTTGACTTGCTTTATCGTGGTACTTGTTTCATTGCAGTGGTCTGGAACTGAACCTGTAAGGTCTCCTAGGTATTTCTGTAGTTGATACTGACCGGAACAAAACAAAATTGGTTGAATCAATCTGGTGCAAATACTAGTAATGTCTAAAACCCCTAAATCCTAGAGAAAAGTAAATTTAACTCGATGACAGCTAATTTGTAGTCTCAGGGTTAAAAGGTGTTTTATATATCTCTTGAAAATTTCATTGTAGGATTTAATAATCTAGGATGAACCCCTACTGACTCAGGTTTAATTGAAAAAAGGTTTACATGTTGAGGTCTTGACTTCTGCCGTGTCCTTTACCGATAGAGGACTGGCGTAGGATTAACCTTATATGCAGGAAACGAGGTATTCCTGCCTTTCTGGCTTGCAGACCTGGAGGGATGGGAAAGTTTGGTAGGGAGGGGAGATTGTTAGTCAGTTGGTTAATAGTTAACCCCTGCAACATGCCAGACATACACCTAATCTTTGATGAGACTTAACTGCTCAGAATGAATAATGGTTAACCATTCCTTACCTTTGACTAAGACCATATACCTTTCATTTTTTTTTTTTTTAAATCTGTGGGACTGTGAAGTTTTTTTTTCTTTTGCAAATAAAATTTACATATCACAGAAGTTTTATGACTCATTCCTTGCAAAGAAAGCAGGTGGTATCCATGAATAGTTTGCCATCTTTTAGAGACTAGTAGAATGATTGCTATTGAATACAGCTGTGTGGTTAGAGTCGGGATATAAAATTGTCCTTTCCTCAGTTCAAAACATGAATAAAACAAAACAAAACCCAAAACCGGAGCTCTTGTTAGTAGATGTGTCTTTTGCTCTGCTGTGCTGCATGTGACAGTGAGACATTCTTATTTATGGGGACCAATTTTCGGGACTGGAAAAAGATTAAATAATGAAAATAAACGAAGGGAGCAAAGAAAATCTGAAGTCTCCCTCCTTGTCCAGGGGCCACATTGGGCTGGGTGCAGTGGGCCATCCAGTGGCTGGCTCCTCGGAGAGAGCCACCTGCGTCCCTGGTTAGGGAGTGCTGGTTGCCGGGCAGAATGCCACCACCATGAAGATGCAATTTCAGGTTTACTATTTGTCACATCCAAGTAGAGCTTTTGGTATCTTGCCCACTTAAAAAACATTCCATTAACATTAGAAGTAGTTTTTATATTAAAGAACAAAAGAACTTTGCTGAGAATTGGCTCTTCTTGATAGTTTTGAGAAGTTTGTGATTGATGGTGTGCACTTGTTATCAGGGTCCTAGTTTCTTGTCCTTAGTCATCTACTTAAGGAATTGTCCTTAGTTTTCTTTCTTCACACTCATCTGCCTGCTGTCTAAGCAGAGCATGGCTGGCTCACATGGCCACTGTCAGTTCGTCTCTATCCCTGGGCTTAGGTTTCACTGTAAATCTGTTCGGAACCGACAGTTCAGTGTGGGTTGGAATATTTCTTGCTTGTTACAAACTCTTAAATTTAAAATAATAGTCATAATAAAGGGGTAGGGAGGGAACCTCTGGACTTGGGGCCACACGTGGCCTTCCGGATCCTTGAGTGCAGCCTTTTGACTGAGTCCAACTTTTACAGGACAAATCCTTTTAATAAAGGGATTTTTTATTTCTGTGAAGTTTGGATTTGGTCGAAGGGCCGCACTTGGGGATCTAGAGGGCCATGTGTGGCCTCGAGGCTGCAGGCCCCCCCTCTTTCCCTTGTAGCTAAGCTTCTCAAGAAAGTTGAAGGGCCGGTTGCGCCTCCCATTCAGTCCTGGGCTCTGCAGCCTGGCTGGCAGCCCCGCCACTGTGCGGACACCGTGGCCTAAGTGCGTGTGTCCCGGTCCTTATCTGACCTTGTTTTGGAATTTGATATGGACCAAATCCTCCTCCTTGAAGCTAAATTACCATCTTGAGTTGATGTTCCTTCTCCTCCTGCTGGTCACCTGCCGAATGTAGGTGTCCTCTAGCATCTGACCCTCTGTCCTCCTGTCACTGCTTGGGCGGTGCTCACAGCCATACCCATGATTGCCGCCTTGAGCTTGTCTGTAACAAAGACCTCTCCCTTTGGGGCCCCCACATTTCATCTGCTTGCTGAGATCTTTCTATGTGAGCACAATGGTCTTAAAGTGAGAATTCTTCAACAGAAGTCATTGACCTTCTTCTTAAACCCATCCCTTTTCCTATATTCACTACCTTGGTGAGAGTGTCACCTCTGATTGACAAACGGGGGCCTGGGTCAACCTAAATGCCTCATTCTCCTCCACCTTTATGCAGTACCACGTTTATTCCTGTACTCTAAGGTAGTTACTTTTTCCTGATCCAAGCCAGTCCTACTTGTTGTTCAGATTCAGAATTCCAGACCCAGCCCCTTACCCTGGGATTGGTCTCCCTTCGGTTAAGCTCATCCAGCCCAGTGCCAGACTCATTCGCCATAGCGTCCCCTGGACCTAGCAGCATGGCGCCTTGGAAGTCTGTAATTTAGTGGAAGTATCTTAGTCTTATTCCTTGGCTGATGGATGTGCTGCTCTTTCCATTAAGAGATGAGGCAGGAACATCACTCTGGACTTCCGTTTCTGGTGTCTGTCATTTATTTGCTTCAAGTTGGATCTGAGAGCTATGGGAAAGTGATCGAGGGAAGGAGGGAGTTTTGGGCCCAGAGGAAGAGCTCAGGCTTCCAGGACTTTGCTGTAAGATGAGCAGAGAGTGATGCATCAGAAGCATCTGGCGCAGAGTCGGTTCCCAGGAATAGTGTGCTGGAGGAGGCCGCCCATTGCCAGGGGCTGGCCAGGTGCTTGGATGCAACCATGATAGAGCAGTTCCCCTGTCTGGCTACGTGGTGTATGACTGTGAGTCACCCTCTTGATGTGTTTCTGAGTCCTCGAGTGCAGTGTAGAGGTCTTTGCAGAGACAGGGCAGAAGGGGAGGCAGTGGCAATTGTTTGATGTTCTGTAATATAAATTGAAAGACTTTCTTTAGTCTTAAGGTGAGTTTTCCACATTCCCCTAACTAGTGGGGGAAGAATTGGGAAGTGATGATGTCGTTGGCAGCATTCTGATGACCGTTTTGTAGTTCTGCAGGAAAGGTGCATTTGAGGAAGGTACCCGAGTTTCCTGATGGTTTCTCATACTTCTCCGTAACAAGAAAGCAAATGTGCAAAATGATCGGAGTTCCAGGCACCAGCATTTGCTCCAAGCTTGTCCTTACTGTGGCAGCACAGAGACTCACCTTTGATCTAAAATAAATAAACAAGAAGACATCAGGCAAACCTTATTGAAGTAGGAGACATCAGGTGTGTTTGCTGCGAAACGGATAGAAATGATAATAAAACGGCTCATATATTGCGGATGTTAGCATGTGCTCTTCGTGCAGCTAAATATGTCACACCATTTTCCCTAAATGCACCGACTAGTTGTTCATCGACCCACATCATAATCCTGGGACATTTAAATAAGATTCGGTCCTTCCGATTACTGAGCTATATCTAAGATGCCATGTCTAAAAAAGAAGTCAATGTTTTTCCCCACTTCAACCCCAGTACTCCACATATATTTAGGCCAGATTACCTCTTATGTATCATTAGAGATTATTTTTGAAGATTTAATGAGTTAGTTTGTGTAAAGTACTAGAATAGTATCTGTCATAATAAACAGTAAATAGTGCTTGCCATTGTACTATTGTTAGTGTTTGTTTATAACAAAATTGTATTTAAATTTACTTTTAGTGGTATGTTTCTCCAAGTGGATACTAATATAATTTTCACAATTTGAATTTAAAACTCAGAATCCCTCAATGTATTGGATTTTACCCTGTTGGTTGGAATTTTCTTTTGAGATACTTGGCCTACTTTTATGGGGTTAGGCTGAATGTGTATTTTAAATAATACTAATGCTAATAATACTAATAAAACTAATAGTTTCTTTAAAGATTTGAGCAACTTTTCATTTAATTTTTCTACTATCTTTAAAAACTGAGGGAAATCTGGTTACATCCTATGGAAATAATTGACATAAGAATAACCCTGTTTCATTTATGTTTTCTATGTGTATTTTTTCTGAGATATTTTTAACGTCCTATATTTTAACATGAAATACTTTTACATAACCAAATCACTCTGCTTTTGTTTTGA
>CAUYSK010038880.1:0-19983 GCA_963575035.1 Avahi laniger
TTGAGAGGCCCAGGCGGGCAGATTGAGCTCAGGAGTTCGACACCAGCCTGAGCAAGAGCGAGACCCCATCTCTACTAAAAGTAGAAAGAAATTAATCGGACAACTAAAAATATATAGAAAAAATTAGCCGGGCATGGTGGCACATGCCTGTAGTCCCAGCTATTCGGAAGGCTGAGGCAGTAGGATTGCTTGAGCCCAGGAGTCTGAGGTTGCTGTGAGCTAGGATGACACCATGGCACTCTAGCCCAGGCAACACAGTGAGACTCTGTCTCAAAAAAAAAAAAAAAAAGAATTTACTGTGGACTACATATTCTGGGTCTATATGTTGCAAATATTTTATTTCACTATGAAATACTACTAAGAGCCATAGGTTGTGTTTAGATAAATATATGTCCTTTACTTTTGTGTCACGACAATGTCTGCATTTGAAGAGTAAATGTTAACATTACACCTGAAAGCAATTCTTACATCAGTACAGCTAGAAATAATTTATCCATATAAGTTAGAGAATATAGAGCCCATGAATATTTATGCAGCTGAAATACCTCTCACTGAGTATATGTTTCAGATATGTAATTTTTTTCAACTTTAAAGATGGGAAGTAGTTTTTCTTTTTTCTTTTTTTTTTAACCATGGGTTCCTGGTCACTTTTTGCCATAATTTGCTCCTCTAGTCACAGAGCTGATGACTTGCCACTCGAATCTTCGTCATCTCTACTGTAAAAACATTAGAGAAAGTGATTTAAAAATAAACTGTTTTGTATTTCCAATTTTTACCTGATTAATTTGGGGTACTTGTTTTATTTGTCTAAAATTCAAAAGAAAATTATACTTTTCATATGATTATAAATTTTGAAATTAAAAATAAATACCAAAAATCAAGAGAAATAGAGAAACAATGGAGACAGAAGGAAAGTGTTTCAAAGTCATTTATTATATTACAAAGATTTGTTTACAAGCAGTAATGTGCTGGTAGATATTTAATAGCTTTCTTTAGCCGTGGGAAAAAAACCCTGCTTTGTGGCGTTTGCTATTTCAATGTTATAAATATTCCTACCAAAGCCAACTTCAGGCAGCCAACATGAAATCAACTAGCTCGCAGAATTTCCGCATATTTAATAATGAGCTCTCACACAAACTGATATGAGACAGCTCTAACTCACTCTTGGAACTTACATGGTTCTACACACCTGGCTGGCTTAGACAGGCAGAACTATCCATTCACCCCAGCCTATTCTCCACCCTAAAGACTGTCACGCTTTACGTTTTGGAATGGTATGTTATGTGGCAACACTAACTTTAAAACCAAATAAAAACAAATATTGAAGTTTTTCCATCGAATCTCTCAGGAAAAAAAACAAAAAACAAAAACAAAAACAAAAAAAAAACAAAAAAAACATTCCCAAGTAAGGTATAAGTCAGGAGGTGATTTCAATAACCACAAGCACAAACTGTATTTTTACTTCCATCTACCCAAAGGAATGTGTTTAAAATTAACATGCATGGAAGTAAAGGGAGATCATCATTGTATACGTACATGTGTGTGAGAGACTGTGAGAGAAAATGGAGGGATTGCAGAGAAACTTACATAAACTACTTTTCTATTTCATTTTTTCCCTATTTTATATGATTCTATAGTCTTAGTACCTGTATTTCATTTATGAAGTACAAAAAAAAAACCGTTAATGTCTAAACATGATGTCATAATGATACCTTAAATATTGTCCAAATTCTCCAAGAGCGATCAAGTGGATTGCTGCTTCTTTTCTGGCCAGGCTGTGATTAACAAATTCTACCTATTTTCTACAATGTGGCTGAGACAATCTTATCAGTTTGTACATATTCAATCCTCTTCAATATGACTGGGATGGACAACAGAGGAAAAATTGGCCATTCTTTTGCTGACAGAGATATAGGTCACTGAAGGCATCTCTTCAGTTCCTTGTTACTCCCCAGTGTGCTAAGCCTCACATGTCTCTGTTGTCTTTTCCAATTTTTAACCAGCTCATTATTTTATGGATGGCAATATGTGTAAGTTTATTGTGTATGACGTTTCATAGCACATTGTTTTATCATTTTCAGTTATATGGTTGCTTGATTAGATTATAGATAAGTACAAAGTCCAAATAAAATATTTTCTTCTATAGACCTCTAACAGGGTTAAAGTTTTTGCTTAAGTAAGCCAATATACAAATCCAAATTCAAATAATTTGCCAATAATCAGTAAAAATCTGTACCATTGCAGTATTGTTATTATCTAATTTCTCTCGTGCTTCAAGAAACACGAACCTTAATTATGCCCATTGTATGAATGTATCTTTTGCCTCTTCATTCAAAAAGCAAACATAACTAGTTGCAATGCAATTGCTTCTTAGGCTGAGCATCATTTATCTTTACCTACCATCTGTAAACCATGCTGACTGTTTGACATCTTCCAATAACTGCTCATGGGAAAGGAGCCCCTTTGGCTATAAGATTGGGTAACTTATCATGGGGATCTAACGTAGCCAGCTGCTCCCCAGGATGGTTACCAATTCCTGTAGTCCCTGATGCTCCAATAGTCACCAACATCACAAATTCTATTTAATGAGGGAAATTTGTACATTTCCATCCCTGTAGGAATCGAATTTGTCATAACCCAAGGCATGAGGGTCGTTTCAGCTCTTAACATAATGTTATATTCTTCTGTAATAGAAGTTTCAATGAAATCTCAATAACAAGTCAGCATATTCCTCTCAAATAGTATATTTCTTGAAGCTGCGTCAAAATCCCAGCAGTGGACAATGGGTGGCAGTCACACGCTTTTCCCAGAGATTTTCTGTAATTAGTTCTACCTAATTAATTAGTTGAAATTTCCTGATTGCCACTCCCTCTGGGTATTTTATGTTTTAAATTAACCACTTGAATTGGTTTAGGCATAATAAAGGTTTCCATTTTGCATGCCATATTAAGCAAGATGAAGAGCAGATTTATACATCTCTTTTCCAAATAGTTTGTGCAGAGGAAGACTATCTTATTCAGGCATCCATGAATTTCAAGGGTTGAACAAGTTATTGGATATAACTTTCCTTCATTACTTTCCTTTTGTGATATATTTTCAACTTTTAGTTGTCTACAATGTACTACCCATCCCATAATTTAATTTATTTATATTTTCTTTTAATTATTCATTAATAGATTTAGGAATAACATTTCTTTAGTTTATTCTGCTTGTAATTCTTTGAGCTTCATGATTTGTGTTTTTCAACAATTTTGATAGATACTTACCCTATTGTATTTTTTAATACTATCTCCTCCCTATTTCCTCTCTTCACTTGTTCCAGAAATGCAAATCAGAAATCTGATTAAATATTTAAAATTCTCTTTCTCTAATCTCTAGACCTTTCTTTCTCTTTTTAATAGTTTCTATTTTATTTTTTTCTTTACATTTTACAACATTATGCTTAATTTCTTCAGTTTTATTATCTGGTTTAATGATTTCCTTTCCATTTGTGGTGAATCTCCAGTTTAATTCATGTATTTGCTGTCTCTTTCTCATATTTTTTCATTTCTAGAAATATATTGGGTGCTTTGAAAATTCCGTCTTGTCTTTTTTTAAGTGTGTTACATTTGTGTTTTATATACAGTATCAAAAATTCTTTCATTATCTTTAGCCTTTGGTGTTTTTTGAGTCTGATTCTCCTTTAAAGTGTTATTGTGTTATTACACATGGTGACTTTTAATTATATATTTTAAATTTATTTTTTCATTACGGAATGTGTCACTTGGTACTGACTGAGAGAAATCTGGGAATATATTGTGTATCAAAAAGTTATTCATATTTATTGTTGCAAATTGCATGCAATATATACAAGTTAACTATAAACTACAACTTTAGCTTGGAAATTTTGGATCATTCAGGTAACGCGATCATAAGTTTATAACTAGAAACGTGCCTGGAAAACTTTATTTTCTCTTTTCCTTTCTTTCACTTAGAAACAAAGTAACTATGGCCTTTGGTGGAGCATTTTGTTTTTCTAATTTATCCATGAAGTATGTTAATCTTTAGAATTGTTGGATTATGTGTCACTTGAGTATTACGCTTCCACTATTGTCTCTTATACCACCTCTCAAATTGACTATGTGGTACGTTAAGTGTAGTTTCAAGGGCAGTGGGAATCTACAGATAGCCCAGGTTTGGAGACCTCTCATATCTCCGAACTTGTGATTCATTTTTCTTCTGTTTTCCAGGAAGTTTCCATATATTCCTGCTATCCAGTCAGGAAAATTTTAAATAGGTACTTGTCCAACATTTTGGATGCTTATCTACTCCCAGAAGAATTTTTTTTGATATGTATTTCTCATGTATCTCATACTAAAAATTATACAGAACTTAGTACCATTCCTGAAAAAGATAATCTTATAGAATACTGTATAGAAAGTGTCTTATTTAAAATATATACAATTGCATTATGGGACATTTTACAATAATGTACTTGTTTAAGTTGCAAACATAAATAGTAGAAAACCAAGACCAAGAAACTGTAAAAAATATTTATTCAATAATTTCACATATTGATATCTTGCTTTCTGTCATATGCTTTCCTAAATCCTACAAATAAAAGTCAAAGTGAAACATAAAACCTATAGCTTTTTTTTCTAGGTAGCTTTCTATGATAGAAAAAAAAAACATCAATTATATCTTTATACCAATATTGTTTCTTGTGCATACATTTATCATGTCAGACAGCATATTCTAGATGTATAAAAATTCTCTTTACTTCTTTAAAGTCGTAAATATCAAGCATGGTACTTGCTAGGCACACAATAGGAAAGTGTTTTGCAGTTTTCTAGTTATGAGCCCTAAAAAAAAAATCACATTATGAGAACGATATTGTGTAAGAAGGATATAATCCCATCAACCAATCACAATTATACATCTTAATGATTTTTTATTACATTTTCTTAATAATACACAAAAATATTGTAGAATAGTTGGATTCATATATCAAATGCACTATAAAGTATTTTAATTGTAGTACTTCTTAAATTTTGTACAATATTTATTAAACTAATAAATCCTTGATATATGAAAAGTTGCCCTAACATTTATAGATATTGCTAATAAATTAATACTGCAAATGTTAATCCTCTACAATCAAGCTATATTGAATGTGTGCTTTCATAGGCATTTTAAATTTATTAAGATCCTTATTATAAATGAGGAAATACAAAGTCAATTTTGTTTTAGGGGATGCTTCATAGCAATATGTTATTTTTATGGTGGCTAACATACATACTCTTTACTGAACAAATTGAAGAAAGAAAACTGCAGATAAAATTGTCACTTAGATAAAGTGTTTGCAATGAGTTTTTGTGTTTAATAGAAAACTGTTTTATATATGCCTGTCATAATGCTGTGTTTGCAGTTCAGTAAATATATGGCTTAAGCCAAGTAACTGTGTCAGCAGTTGATTACAGATCAATATGTTCACAGTATTGCTGAGTGCTGAATTAAGAAGGGAAAGGTTCTGTTTCAGAGACAAATAATATTGATGACTCAAGAAAACTGTTTTATTTAGGATATACTTGCGATGTGTAAAATAGTGTATTATGTAGCATACAGTATCTGTATTTTTAAATCACTGGTCCACTCAATTAACCATTCATTTGTAAACTTTTGATTAAACTGTTATATAAAATGTATTTAAATGAAGTTTTATTTTAATGCCCTTAAGTTAGATATATCCATGAAAGATTGAGATTAAGATGCAATTTCTTAACACCATTACTTAAGATATTCTGATTTCTTTTAATTTTGACATTTTCAGTGCTAATATGCATGATATTGCAATTCAGTGAATTTACCAACTGCTGTAAAATGTTTTTTGTAATATACCATAGCCTTGGGGTTAAGTACCATGGCTTTCTAAATTTTTCATGAAATGTGAACCGATATTTTGTCACTTTATTGATTGTGTTAAATTATTTTGGAAACATGTTTAAATAAGTGCTGTAAATATTTTAATAGCATACTATATTAATAATGAAAAATTATCATAAATAATTTACTTCTATGAACATAGCTTTCTTATTTTCCTTGATGATTTTAAAGGGAAATCTCTCTCATAACAAGAGTCTTTAATTATTGAAATTTTCTACAATTTCATATGAGTTCCTGATTATTTATGGTACTCTAATGAAATTTATAAGTTATTCACCAAATCATTTGATTCTTAAAGCAGGTAAGAGACTTTGAAGTCATTATCATAATTTTTATGGGTAGGAAAACTGGTTCTGAGGTGATAAATGGCTTTCTTTTATAAGGCACTGACGTTAATAGCAATGAAAGCAAGATTTGACATGAGGTCTTCTGGCCCCAAATACTACATATGCTGTTTTCACTGAATTTAATTGAACAAAAGTTCTTGAATTTGCATTTTTGCCATAGGATGCTGCTAGACTCAGCCTACATGTAAAGTAATATCATGGATGCTGCTAGACTCAGCCTACATGTAAAGTATATCATGCTGCTAGACTCAGCCTACATGTAAAGTAATATCTGCAATTCATCTCTTGCATTGCAGATAGCATTCAAAGACATGACTTTTGAGATGTCAGTGTCTACTAAGGTAACCTAAACATTTGTACCCCTGTAATATTCTGAAATTTAAAAAAATAATAAATTTTAAAAAAAGAGAGAAGAAAAGTAAATGATCAAACTGTTTCCAAAAAAATTAACCCTGTTCCAGAAAGGGGAAAAATAAAGGATCTGTCCCTTATATAATGGCAAAGAATGGGTAGGGCTTGGCAGGGTGGGAAGTGGTGCCCCTTTATTTCTGTCTGCTTCATGAATGAGAACTCTCTGCACGTTTTATGACATATTGGAAACACTGAGCTTTTTTTCCTCAAACTTGGAAATCCTGAAACCTATGATGTTCTCCACCTGGTAAAGTCATAACACCATTCCTCTCTTAAAGCCTTGTCATCTTACTTGGATGCTGCCAAATAAAGCAAGTAGCCCTGTCAGCTCTGAGACCTAGAGAACTTTGTTTTTTGTTTTTTTTTTCCAACCTATTGAAATACCTTTTAAATTAACCCTTTCATTCCAGATTTTTAAAAGACAATTTACCATTTCTGCATAAATATTTATATCTTTTATCTCTGATGGAATCTACAAATGTCAATCAGGATGTCATGGAGCCATTTGCAATTTGTTGACCTCCCATATACCTTCCCTGCAACAATGAAGACAAAGATGGACAGTGATGAAAGTGATAATGAAAAATAGATTAAGGAAATGGTTCAACAAAAGAAGCAAAGAAAATAAACATACTATCTCAAAGTGATTTTCAGTCATGATTTAAATGATAGAATTTAATGGGATTGTATATATATATTATACAATGCAATAATATTAAATGTTATTCACATTATTAATTAATATATGTTAGGTCATAATGTGTTATTCTTGTAATTTAATCATAAATAAATGTAATTTTCCCAAAAATTCTCATTTTCATCATCTTATGTCTATTAAAAATTAATTCACAAATGAAGTGTCCAAAGATATTAAAATTAATGATTGTACCCTTTAAGGAAGTTACTAAATAATACGATTATAAGAATTTTAAGAATACACAAAACCAATACCAGTCAGAAGTTGGGGCACAAGGTATAATGTAAATAAAATACATGTGGATACTTACACATAAAATAAAATATATATTCAGTATTTCACACATTTTAATCATTCATGAGCAATATATTTTCATTCTGAAAGCCCTAAAGATGAAAAAAACAATGAAAATATTAATATATCGAGTGATTTATTTCTCAAATACAGTTTTTAAATTATAATTAATTTTAATGATTAAAGATGGGAAGTCTTGGACTTATCTATTTTGTTGCTGAGGCTGGTGTTAGATATGAATGTTTGACCAGTGACAGAGTATTTACTCACAGCTTTTGGGAATTTATTGAAAGTGCTAACAGAAAAGGAAGATCTCACCTTGTTAAGAGAAACAAAGATACACTAAGAAAACAGGTATGGTTGTGTAAGGGAGCTATGTTTATCTGGAAAATCTTAGAAAACAAAAACAAAAACCTTCTTCATACTGAATGGCTCAAGTGCCCAACAAAATGAATTTTTTAAAATGCACACAAAGCTAAAACGTAAGCACATATTTATAGAACGTATCTTTGTGAAATTTTATATTATCAAAAATGGAAAATAATGCTCAAGAAAGAAAAAGATGTAACTTAAAATTAAGACACATGATATTAGCCTTGCGCTTTTCGTAATTAATGCAGAATCCTAAACAACAGTGAAGCAACCCTTAAAGTTTAGATACACAAGTTCATTTTAATTTAGAATTCTGTATTCAACTAAGCTATCAATCATGTGTGAAATCTAAATTAAGGCATTTCTGGAATATATGTATGTTCCTTTAGGAATGATATGTGAAGAGATGCTTAATTAAAATGTGGGATTTAAGTGTGACAAGTTAATACATGAAACACAGGCATTAGAAGATCAAATCAGGTAAAGTAAGAAAGATTAGTCCTGACATCACAGTAGTGTTGTGGGAAAAAAAAAAATGGATCTAAGATGAGAAGCACAGTAATAGACTCCCAGGAACACTATATTAGAATATTTTTAAAAAGCTGTGTTTTTGCAATATTGTGAGAAAAATCAAAGGAGATTTTATACTCACCAAATATAAAAATACAGAAAGTTATGAGTTCACTTCAAAATAATTTTTTAATCAGAATATAATACTTGGGGAAAAAATACATCCCTGTGCACAGATGGTTCTCCTCAGTGTTAAATGAAAAATCAGATAATGTTCAGTAATGACAAAAATAACTAACACTTGCAAGGTATATGTTACATCATCATGCACTCTATACAAATATTTTGCCTACAAAATTAAGCAATTGTTTTTCTGTACCTTGAGCATTGCAATTTCAATAAGGTATACAAATCAGAAAGGAAGGTCACACCAAGCAATCTCACAATTTATTCATACTCATCAAAAACTGGAAGCATACTTGAATAGGTGATTAGATTAACAAACTAAAATAAAGCCATACGATTAAATACTATTCAGCAATAAATATAAACTAGGTTGAAAGCTATAAAAGACACGCATGAAATTTAAATTCTTATTGTTACAAGAAACCAGCCTGTAATTGCTACATATGTATGATTCCAATTATGGAACATTCTGGAAAATGTAAAAGTATATCAAAAGTCAAAATGTCAGTGGTTACTATAGCTTTGGGGCATGTTATGGGCTGAATTGTAACCCCCACAATTAATATGTTGAAGACCTAAACCATCAGAACCTCAGAAAGTGACGATATTTGGAGATAGGGCCTTTAAAGAGGTAATTAAGTTGTTAATTAATTAAGGTTATTATATAATTAAGAGGTGGGCCCTAATCCTTTCAGATGGGTGTCCTTATAACAGATTAGGATAATCAAAGAGATACTCGGGGGGCATGTGCTCCGAGGGACCACGGTGTGGAGAGGGCAGCAAGTGAGTGGCCAACTGCAAGTCAAGGAGAGATGTCTAAGAGGAAGGCCGTCCTACTGGCACCTAGATCCCAAACTTTCATGCTCCAGAACTGTAAGGTAATAAATTTCTGTTGTTTAAACCACTCGGTCTGTGGTATTCTGTTATGGCAACTAGTAAACTAATGTAGGGAATCTGGGAGAACATTAAATAGTTGAAGCAAAGGAGATATTATAGAGTGGAGAAACTGTTCTATATGATATTGTAATGGTGGATACATGCAATATTATGTCTTTGTCAAAACTCATAGATTTTATAGCACAGAAGTACAAATTTAACAAATATTATTTAGGTGATCAGGGAATCTGTGATGGAATAAAGAATATATTGAAAAATTAACTATAGTAAAAATATATTAATGGGTGGGGGAAAAAATTACTAAATTTGTAAATTATTGGTGTACATTAGACTAAAGGCAAAAGAACTATCAATAAAGAAGGTATTTGAATTGAGGAAGATTCCACTATTTTAGGTATTTTAAAGTATACCATAACTTACTGTTGACTGAAGTCACTTTATTGTACTATAAAATGTGGTTAATTCTATCTAACTATATTTTTGCACCCATTTTGAATTCAGTTTGCTGAATATTGTATTGAGGATATTTGCATCTATCTTCATCAGTGATATTGGCCTATAGTTTTCTTTCTCTGTGGTGTCTCTGCCTAGCTTTGTTATCAGGGGATGCTGCCTTTATCAAAAGAGCTTAGAAGAATTTTTTTACTTCTGTTTTTTGGAAGAGTTTAAGAAAGATTGGAATTAATTCTTTGAATGTTTGGTAAAATTGAGCCAGTAAGCCATCTTTTCCCTAGACTTTTCTTTTTTGTGAGATTTTTAATTACTGTTTTAATCTATTTGTTATTTGTTCACGCTTTCTTTTTTTTTGGCCATGGAATACTATTCAAATACAAAAAAAACAGTGGTGAACAGCACCTCTTCTATTTCTTTTTAATTCAATCTTATTAAGTTGTGTGTTTCTAGGAATCTATTATTTCCTCTAGGTTATCCAATTTGTAGGTATATAATTGCTTATAATCCTTAGGATCATTTTCATTTCTGACTTGTCCATTGTAATGCCTCCACTTCTATTTAATTTTATTTATTTGACGCTACTCCCTTTTTTCTGTCTACCTAAAGATGTGTCAATTTTGTTCATTTAAAAAATTTTGGGCAGGGGGGAGGGGGGCAGAGGGAGAAGAGAGGAGGGGACGGGTATATGCATACACAAAGAGTACAATGCGCACCACCCGAAGGATGGACATATTTGAAACTTGACTTGAGGGGGGAGCAAGGGCAACATACGTAACCTAAACATTTGTATCCCCATAATATGCTGAAATAAAAAAAAAAAACTTTTAGATTTTTTTCTATAATTTTGCTATTCTTCACTTGATTTATTTTGTTCTGATTTTTACTTTTTTTTTCTTTCTGTTAACTTTTAGTTAAGTTTGTTACTGTTTCATTAAGGTGTAACATTAGGTTGTTTACTTAAATTCATTCTTTTCTTTTTTAATGTAGTCAATTTAATGCTGTAAAATTCACCCTTAAAACTGCTTTTGTTGTATCCAGTTGGTTTTGGTACATCATGTTTTCATTTCATTTGCCTCATGATTTTTTATATTTCCCTTTCAATTTCTTCTTTAACCCATGGATTATTTAGAAGTGTTTTAGTTTCCACATATATGTGAATTTTCCAATTTTCCTCCTTTTATTGATTCCGTGCTTCAAATCACTGTGGTTGGAAAAAATACTTAAAGTCTATCTTTAAGTTTTTGACTTAAAGTCTATTTTGTTTGATATAATTATAGTCAACCCTGCTCCCTTTTGATTTCCATTTACATGAAAGATCTTTTCCCACTCTTTTACTTTTAGTCTATGCATACCCTTAAAGATAAAATGAGTCTCTTATATGCACCCTATAGTTGGGTTTTGTTATTTAGTCCATTCAGATACACTATGCCTTTTGATCAAAGTTCAAATCCACTTAATTTTAAGATAATTATTGATAGGTAAGGACTTACTAGTGCCATTTTGTTAATTTTTTTATGTTTGTTTTGTTTCATTCGTCCTGTCTTTCTGTATTTCTTTATAATGTGATAATTTCCTGTAGCAGTATGCTTGGATTCCTTTTTTTTTATCTTTTGGTTATCTACCATCCGTAGGGTTCCATAAAACATCTTACAGTTTTACCAGTCTATTTTAATCTAATTAAATTAACTTTGACACCATGCAAACATCATCACTTTTATAATTCTTTCCCTATTTTATGGTTTTAAAGACATAATGTATATTCAATATATATTGAGTATCCATTAACAAATTATTATAGCTATAGTCACTTTTGTTATATTCATATTTTAATCTTTATACTAGGGATATGTCAGTTATACAATTACAGTATTAGAGTATTCTGAATACATATGTATATTTACATATATATACTATGTCTTTCACTTCACTTGACAAACTCTCTTTAGCATTTCTCATAAGGAAGGTTTCCTAATGATAAAATCATTCTGCTTTTGTTTGTCTGAGAAAGTATTTATTTCTGCCACATTCCTTTGTTGGGTAAAGTACTCTCAGTCATTCATTCTTTCTGTTGGCACTTTTAATACATCAACCCAGTCTCTCCTGTCCTGTAAGTTTCCTGCTGAGAAATCCTCTAATAGCCTGTCTTAGTCTTTTCAGGAAGCTAAAACAAAATACCTTAGATTAGATATTCTATAAATAGCAGTAATTTAAAACTCACGGTTCTGGATGCTTGGAAGTCCAAGATCAGGCTACCAGCATTTTTAGTGGTCTGATGAGAGCCTGCTCCTCTGCTTCAAAGATAGTGCCTTCTAACTGTGCTCACATGGTAAAATGGGCAAATAGAATCCTTCAAGCTTCTTTCATAAACTAAATGAACAACTGTTGTCTGTTTCATCAGCAACTTCTTGGTCTTTGGTGGCAAGAGATGTGAGAGGTCCATGATATTATAGTTTCAAGGGCTGCTCGAGACAGCAGTGCCACCTTTGAGTTCATTAGCCAGAGGCCATTGCACGCAGTGATAGGGGCCAGAGCCTGCATTCTGAGCATGTTCAGCTATGGGGTTTCACTGCAGTCAAGTACCTCGTGGCAGAGGCTAACCCAGCTGCAGAGGTCAGCCACAGTCATGTGTGTTGCAGTGCAGGGCTAGGCCTGTGGCAGTGGGCCCAGGCCTGTTTGTGGCCATGCACATTGTCACTGTGTTGACTCCTTGGGCCAGTTGCCTACAGAAGCAGCAACCGGTGAGATTTGGAGGGGAGAAGGTGGTATTTCAAGAACCTAGAGGCTATGAAGGTGAATAGCACAGCTCTCTTGGTGACGAAAGAAATTAGCTTCCACAGAAACTATGCTGAATGTTAGTTTCCTCTGGGGCAAAACTCCTGGGATCCACAATGTTAAACACTGTGATTGCCTTGGCAATGGAAGCTTCAGGGGCTGCATAGCAGATGTGAGGGCTGTTGAGGTCGTCAGTGGATAAGTTTGGCCAGCATGCAAAGGAGACCACTAAACACTGTTATGCCTCTTGCTACGTGGTTTATACTGACGGCCTCCATTCCACTTCTTTGTTCCCAGCTGTTATGAGACATCTCAGCTATGCCAGTCTTCCCAGTAATCTCAGTGGAGTTAAACTGAAGCTGGTCATTTGGGCAATGCCCGCAAAAAGGTGGAAAAGCTGATTTCCATCCTAATTTCCTTTTCCCTACAAGGGAAACTCATAAACCTCTCTCTGCTTAATAGTGCTGACCTGAGGGATGGGGTGATGCAGGCAAAATAAAACTGTTCTTCCTACCCATTTTCAGTGGTTATTCTCAAATGTATTTTCTTTTTCATTGCTGTAACTTCTTACATGCACTGCTGAGATTTCTAGAGTGATTGTGGTGTGTTATTTAGGGGAAGAAGGAAGGTCAGGATCTCTTACTCCACCATCTTCCTGGTGCCATTCTACATTTTTGTTATTTTAGAACTATCTAAGTAACATGTACTTTAATATATGTATTCTTTAATATATATATAAACTAATTTTAATAATTATCTTACTGATTATAATGTACTTATATGTGTTAAAATAATTCTGCACTGACATCTTTTAAAAAACTTTTTTTTTTTTTTTACTGAAAAGATTCAGTAGTTTCTTCTCTAAAAGTTTTATTGAATGGTCACTTTTTCCCATTTTCTAAAACCTTCACTTGCAATTATATAGTCAAGTGGATAAATTAAAAAGTCATGGGTAGAGACCTGAGTGCCAATTAATGTCAGTTGGAGAAATGTGTTAAAGAAAGAGAATTTACATTTGTTTTGAGCCTGAATTGTCCAGTCACATTAAGCATAGGCACATAATGTTGAATAATCCTGAATCTGAGAGCGATTTCTACTACAACAGAAACAAATGAAAAGGACAATATATTGGGTTATTCAATACATTTTAAAGCAATCTTCTTAAAATATAGCCAAGGAAAAATAGAAAACAAAAAAATTTCCACAAATATTTCAACAAAACAGAATGCTTGACCTGCCAACATAATGAGGATCCTTAAGTGAAGAGACGTTTTTTTGAGACAGAGTCTCTCTATGTCACCTGGGCTAGAGTGCTGTGGTGTCAGCCTAGTTCATAGCAATCTCAAACTCCTGGGCTCAAGCAATTCTCCTGCCTTAGCCTCCTGAGTAGCTGGTATTAACAGGCAAGTGCCACCACACCCAGCTAATTTTTCTATTTTTCTTTTTTCTTTTTTTGTAGAGACAGGATCTTGCTCTTGCTCAGGCTGGTCTTGAACTCCTGACTTCCCAGAGTACTAGGATTATAGGCGTGAGCCACCGTACCCGGCCTGGAGAGATTTTATTAACAGTACCATATGGAATTGATAATTCTACTATGCTCAAACCTCTTGTTTCATGAATGAGAAAATTAAAGCTGATAATGAATTAAGTCCACTTATTCAGAATTTTAAGGTGTCAAATTACATCAATAAAAAGACGGATAATAGAGGCAGAAATTCAAGCTATGATCTAGTGAAGAAGTGGATAATTCTTCTCTACAAAAAACAACCCTGCAGTTGGACAAAATCAATAGAAAACAACCATTTCAGAACTCTAGAAATAGGATGGAGTCATACAACAGAGAAGTGTTTACCTTTAAAAAACTATTGGATTGTGGTTATAGACAATAGGAATCTGTAGCATTCTGACATTGATCTTTTTTTTATTCTTAGTAGGTTAATTGACTTGTATATTTTTCCAGCATGAGATAGGCTTTAAAAATTGGCAGCCTATCTGCTGATTGAAGGGGGCAACAGATTAAGAAAAGAAGGCAATGCTCATTCCCAGCAACATTTTTCGTGGAAGGGATGATCCGGAGATGGGGGAATATAAAAAGACCAATGGCTTAGCTATTGCTGTCTGGTGTTGCTATTGTGGTTATAGCAAGCATATTTTTGTTTGAGTATCAATAGAGGACACTAGAGAGGGCCCAAGACATTCACAAACTACTGATTGACACTGAGGCTATGCATAAGCATATAGAAGACTCATAAAGGGAAAGCAATAACTAAAAAGCAACCTGAGCTTTTTGAATGTGCTACTTTGCCAACACACAGATTTGTTTGCAAAGGATTCAAGCCATACTACCTTGATATGTTTGAGTATAACCTGTGTCCAAATACTAGCTGACCCTAAGATGTTCAGAATACATATATACACAGATATTTGTGTGTATGTATGTCTCTGAATATCAATCTCATAGGTGGCCATATAGCATATGGAAGACAGGTTTTCATAGGTTTCACCCAGTGAATTAACTAACAGAACCAACCAAAACAACAAAATTCATGGGAAAAAATAAAAATCCAGATTTGCTAAAATATATTTTCTACATGCCCAATTTTCAACCAAAAATTGTTACATATGCTAAAAATATGGAAAGTTTTCCCCACATTTAAAGAAAAACAGTAAATAGAAATTAATTTCAAGTAAACCCAGCTATTGGTTTTATTGGACAAAACATTTTAAAGAAGGTATTATAAATATGTTCAAATAACTACAGGAAACATTTTAGATAATTAATTGAAAACAGGACAAACATGAATCAACAAATGGTGATACTGAATAAGAAAATAGACATTATAAGAAAAACTAAAATGCTGGAATTTAAAAGTCAAATAATTGAGAAGAAAAGTTTAGTATAGTAACTCAATAATAGATTTGATATAACAGAGGAAAAAATTCAGCAAACTTGAAGATAGATTGTTGAAAACAATTCTCCCTGGACCTTTCTCGGTTTTGACATTTTGTGAGACCTTTTTTTGGGCCATAATTTCAGGCATGTTTGCATAGATAATAGATTTGGGCATATATGCTTGCTAACAGGATAATAAAATCTCACTCAGGGGCAAGTTTGGGGCATTTATGCTAGCAGACATATTATAAAATTAGCTGTTTCCTCTGTTATGATATAAACCCAGTCTGTGTAGCCTCAGCTTCAGCCCACCTTTTCATCAGCCCATAATACTTGGGCAGAAGGTGAAACAGACACAAGGGAAAGCAATGGAAATGTGAAGCTCATGTCATCTACTACGCTCTTAGTAAAGTACACTTTCTCTGACCCAGGAATCTCATGTCATTTGTGAGTGTATGAAATTGTATAATGTTAAGCTGTTTGCTGATAAATATGGTAAAATATCAGAACCATTACAATTCTTTACAATTTTGGAATTGAGAGTAGGATGTTGACAAGCCATGGCTTTCTCAGAGAGCAAAGGCCAGGTTAGAGAATATGAGAAGACTGTCCAAGTTCTGATACCAGTGTGTGGAGTGTGGGACCCCCATCCACTTTCAAATCCTTCACTGATGCTTAGGGGCAGGAGGTTGGATTTAAGCAAGCCACCTAAATGGTCCTTCGCTTTATTTTTACTTTGCTTTGAAGAACAGGACAATGAGATTCCCCAAAGCTGATATAAAGCATAGAGGGATGGGGTACAAAGTTTTATGCCTCAGTTGGATACTGGCATACAAGTCACCATCCTCCCCACATCCATGATTAGAGGGAAACCGAGCTTCAGTTGAGGAGATTTTGGGGTGATTTCACAGTGAGAGAAGAAAGCTAATATGACAATGTGAGAGAGGCTTTTGGGGATAATTAAATATACTATTTTCATTGTTTCTACCTCTGGCTGCCTAGTAGGAATTGATATTTATTCACATCCCTGTACCGTAAGTGCCAGAAGGGATAAATCAATCAGAGAAGTACTACATGTAGGGAAGAACTAGTGGGAAAAATTTCACTGCAACTTACCACCAGCATGTAGTTTAGAATTTAGTATGGCTATCTCTGATGCTTGAAGATTTTATTATATTATGTCTTGGGGATTGGCAAATCAGAAGTTTTTGTCTCCATGGTCCTCACAAAAAGTTACTTCTTCTAACATGGGTGGATGATAAATCTATAAATTCAGAAATTTGCCTATTAAGTAAATATTCTTGGGACTATATGGGCAGATTTGCTATGCTAAATCCCTTTGGCTGTTCTCTAAAAAAAAATTGTTTTATCTTTGCTCCCACAAAAAATGAGATACTGAACCTTATTAAAATCTTTGGATATCAGAGACAAAATAAGAGACTGTTACTTATGTTTTGTCAAATGTAGCATCAGTCAAATGGAGGCAGCCCCCTCCAGAAAGCAGCTTCCAGCTAACAATGTGCCTTATAGCTTTGGCCTTGTTCTCTCCCTATTATGGCTACCAGGTATACCTTTCTAAAAGCACACTATTCACTTGCTACTGCAGTATTGTCATATTCTTGACTTATGAAGGTCTTGTGACTCTGGCCCTACTATTTCTATTTTGGAGTGAATCAACTTGGATTTGATGGACAAAACCAACTGGAAAAGGCCAAAAAAACCTTACTTATTAAATATAAATAGTACATTCCAGATTATAGCTGACCTGGCTTCAGGAGCAACTCAGTTTTGCATGAAAAGGTAGCAGCTATTTTTCTGGTAACATAGCCACTGGCTCTATGAGCCCATGATTCATTGAGATTCCCTTAAATGCTTGGGGGTCCAGCTAAACAGAAACCCAATATTCACAGGGTTGCTGTGGCTACTCAATATCAGTGTCTGCTATACAGAGCCAACATGGATATGGTGTTCTAGTCATTGGGCAAAACTCAGACTCCTGGGTTGTTGCAACAGCTTCAGTGTTTGGTCTGCCATTTGTAAACTACAACTGGCAACTTAAAGACATTCTTCTTTGGGATTGAAAACTGTTGAAATAAGTTTTGGCTACTGATTAAATAGTCTTGTCAACTCCTACAGTTGCCTACAATACAGGCCCATTCTTTGATGAGACTACATCAAGCTGCTGATCAAGCTTGGCTTTATTTTCTTGATGAAATAGTTCTCACTGGATGTTAGACTTGTAATTCTTACCAAATGCTTACCCATTCGTCTTGTGGAGGCAGGGAGCTTCATTGCAAAAGTAGTTGTCCATTTTCATTATTGATAGGTCGATGACTGTTGATCTCCTCTTTGGGATGTTGGTTGTCTCTCATCACTATTGATAGTTTATTAGCCTATTGATCACCTGACTGCAGACACACCAGTGTAGTTCTTGAAGGTAATGTATAGTATGTCTTTGGCATTCAGGACCATTTTCAGTTTGACAATTGTTGCTTTTTATTGCAGAAGCTACTAAAAATGTAAAATAGTTTCACTCTATCTCTATCATTTCCTCCAGGTATACTCATTTTTGCAAGACATTTTTGTCATTTAAAAAGATTGATGTCAGTATGGGGCAGCTCCCCTTAGCTACTTCTTGGATAACGATGAGGAAAAGGAGTGGGAGTATATGGAAACCTATGATAAAATTCATGATGCCTCCCTGATCATTCCTACGATGATTCATTTTTTTGTATCCCCACAGCAATCCCATGTCTGCCCACTTAGCACATCCTGTAAATGACAGCCTGGACTAAAGCAGGCCCAATGAATTAAAACTTAATTATGGTTAAGTCTGACTATGTTTTATAAAAATATTCTCCATATCAAACTTCACCTTTCTGTAAGAATAGTCTGTACATAACTAGGATTTGGAAAAAGTTAAATTATAGGTACTGGAATGGGATTCTCAAATTTTGTGGATACAGAAGGAAAGCCATAACTTGGCACTTGTTTTCACACTCCAATTAGACCAGAAAAAAAAAAATTGGATTTTATGTATTCAACAAAATGCTGCATATAAAAGACAGACTTTATATCTGCAGACACAAATAGATTGTAAGTAAAAGGATGCAAAAATTAAAAGTAAACCAGTATCCATAAGAGAATATCAATATAAGCCAAAATAATATCACACAAAATATTACTATAAAGAATTAAGTTTCATTTTGATAAAGGAATCAATGCATTAAGTTCCTTATAGATGCTTATGCATCCAAAAATAGATCCTCGAAATACGTAAAGTAAAACTCAACAGCAATAGAAATGGAAATAGAGAATTCAACAACAATGAATATTTTAGTACCCTACTCTAAATAATTGATAGAAAATATTGACAGAATATCACCAAGAATATTGAAGACCTGAAAAAACACTGTTAATCAACTCAACTGACATGTACAGATCAATCCAATGATTATAGGATACATATGCTTTTCATATGTATGAGGATGTTTCTCTAGGATAGACCATATGGTAAGGTGTAAAATAATCCTAAAAAAAATTAGAATAATTGCAGTTATGCACATTTTATTTTCTGTCCACAAGGGAATTAAATTATGAATCAAAAAAAAAAAAAAGAAATTGGATGTATCTCCAAATTAAACAATACATATAAATAACCCATGGGTCATAGAAGTCATCAGAAGGAGAGCTTAAAATACTTTGAACCAAATACAAATTTCAAAAACAAATCAATGTTAATGGGATGCAATTGAAGCAGGGGATATACAAAAATTATAACTATAAACATCTGTTTTAGAAAAGAAGTATCTTAAGTCAATAATTAAAGCTTCTACCTTAAGTACTAGAAAAACAGGCACACTAAGGACAAAGAAAGGATACGGAGAAAATAATAAAGTTGGAAGAGAAACAATGTAATGGAAAACAAAAACACAAGAAAAAACATCTATATAAACCAAAGTTTTTGTTCTTTGAAAAGATCAACAAAATAGACAAACCCATAGATAGACTAATCAAAAAGATGAGTAAAGTAGTAAAAATATTCTGAAAAGCAGTGAATTAGTGTGAAAAAAACCCAGAAATTAAAAGAAACTCAAGCAAATCAGCAAGCAAAAAACAAACAACCTATTAAAAAGTGGACTCAGAGGTCATTATCCCTGCTACTAAGGGGGAGCCTAGAAAATCCTCCACAACTCATTCTATGAAGCCAATATCACCTTGATACCAAA
>CAUYSK010038888.1:0-20723 GCA_963575035.1 Avahi laniger
AAAAAACAATGGTGATCTAGCATCTCTTGTATTATCCTAGATAGAGCTGGAGCCCATTCTATTAAGTGAAATATCACAAGAATGGAAAAACAGGCACCATATGTACTCACCATCAAGTTGGTATTAACTGACTTAACTGACCAACATTTAAGTGCACATATAGTAGTAACATTCATTGGATGTTGGGCAGGTGGGAGGGGGAGGAGGGAATGGGTATATTCATATCTAATGGATGTGGTGCTCATTGTCTGGGGATGGACATGCTTGAAGCTCTGACTTTGGTGGGGCAGGGGCAATGTATATAACCTAAACATTTGTAACCCCGTAATATGCTGAAATTAAAAAAAGCAACACTGTCAAATGAATAAAAAGACAAGCCATAAGTTAGGGTATACTTTAAAATAACTATGAAAGAGTGGAATTGGAATATTCCTAATACAAAGAAATGATAAATGCCTGAGATGATAAACACTCCAATTATCCAATTACCCTGATTTGATTAATTCACATTGTATGCCTGTATCAAAATCCTACATTTACCCTATAAAGATATACAACTATTACGTACCCAAAATAATTAAAAATTAAAAAGTTAAAACATTTTTAAAATCCAAGCCATATACTGGAAGAAAACATTTTCAAAAGACATCTTATAAAGGATTGTTTTCTAAAACATACAAAGAACTCTCAAAACTTAGCAATAAGAAAACAAACGACCCAATTAAAAAGTGGGCCAAATCATAGGTATGGTTTACAAATATTTTCTCCGATTCTGTATGCTGTATATTTATTCTGTTTATTGTTTCTTTTGCTGTGCAAAAGCTTTTTTAAATTTGATACCATCCATTTGTCTATTTTTGCTTTTATTGTCTGTGATTTTAGGATCATATTCAAAAGTCATTGTCCATATCACCGTCAAAAACCTTTATCTCTGCTTTTGCCCCATAATTTTGCAGTGTTAAGTCTTACATTTAAGACTTTATTTATTTTGACTAGATTTTTCTATATAGTGGGATACCTCTGTACCTTCTTAATTTTTCTGTGAACCTAAAAAAAATTAAGTTTTAAACACACACACACACACACACACACACACACAGAGACTTATGTATCTTTTGAAACTTATCACACATGTTGTGTGAACTCTGTGGCTGCTTCCTAAAATTTATTTAATATCTCTGGGGCAGATTTTTGTCTTACATTTGTCATCTTTATATCCTGGCAGTCAGGCTGTATGGAAGTAATTAACACTTGCCCACCCTTGTTCATTGGCAGCTATTAAAAAGAACTTAATATTTGTGCAAACCAAATTGGACTAAGTCAGTTTCAGCAAAATATCTACTATAACATGTTCTTACCCTCCTGTAATTTGGGAAGGTATGTTTTCTTTCTATATGAGAGTAGAGTAACTTTTACAGAGCTTTAGGGTATTAACTACAGACAGAGACAATCACTTTTACGTATTTATGGTCCTTACCACTTAAATCCATCAAGGGAGAGTGTATGTCAAGCTTGAAATTCCACTGCCCAAAGTTATTGAATCTTTCAAAAGTTATCGTTCTCTTATAGTTAAACTTATTTTATTACTAAAATGATTAGTTACGGACAATGCATATTTTAAATCAATGTACTTTGAAATAATCGTTTAATATTAATGAGTCCTGTTTAAATGGACTTCAGAAAAACTTAAAATGAGAGTAATCATTACAAAGGTTTTACTGTTTATTTGTTTTGTTCATTGCTGCAGGAAATGTAGTGTTTTATAAAATGAGATTTCACAGTATTGTTTAGGATAATGCTTTGAAAAAGAATATACTTTACTCCTGATGTCAACATCAACACTTTGGGTTATAATTTACTCTGTTATTAATACCTTTTCATTAATTTTTGGGCTTTTTGAACCCTAAATTTATTTTTAGCCTCTAATATACAGGAGATATAAAGATTTGCAAATGTGAAAGTAGACGGTAACAACCATCGAAACAAAACTAATTTAACAAAACTAATAATTTAACAAGACTAATAATTTATTCCTCTACACTAAAGTGTCTTTCCCTTTATTCACTTTTCCTTACTATTATTTAATGCAATACCTTTCCTATCTCAGAGATTTTGTTGTCTTTTACCCATTCACTAAGCTTGAAGGGATCTTTATAGTTTATCCCTACAAATGATACAGTTTATCCTTTTCAATCCAGGAAGATGTTATGTCTCCTTGGAGGCTCTGGATTCTGAAAACCCCCCCATACTCTCTTATATTTATACAACTTAAAAGGATATTTAGTTAGGTTTTTATAAAACAAAGATATGATGTGCCCCCCAAATGACTTCATATCTTCACTTTCAGGTAGAGTTTCAACTAGAACACCACATTTTATCTAAAAGGATGACCAGACTAAACTCAGGGTAAGGTCGAGAAATAATATGCATCTTCTTTTAAGTGGTTGAAGGGTAGGTAGCAAGAGGATTTGCAAAAAGGCGATTTCTTTTTTTTTTTATTTCTGGCATAGAAACTTCAGTTTATGGGCAATTAACATTTTGGCCTATAACATACTTCACTAAAATGGGATCATTTTTGTTTTTAAGAGTGTTTTTGTTTTTCCCCTCTTATTTTCACTTTCTTACTCTTTCATTTACTCACACTTGTCTACTTTCCTTCTGAGAACTGAAACCATATAGCCTCCACAGAGCTTGCTGTCTACATGGAGAATTACAATTCCTTCTGCAAAAGATCAGGTAATAAATATTTTAGACACTGCAGAGCAGTCTTTGTCCTAATTACTCAACTGTCATTGCACTGCAAAAGCTGTCACAGACAAAATGTAAAGGATGTATGTGACTGTATCAATAAAACTTTATTTACAGACACTGAAACTAGAATTGCATATTTTAAAGTGCCACAAAGCATTATTCTTCTTTAAAGTTTTTTCAACCATTTAAAATGTAAAAGCATTCTTAGTTGGTAGGCTGAACAAAAATAGACTGTTCTTGGCCCAAGGGCTATAATTTGTTTATCCAGGATCTACCTTATTAATATGACTTTACGATTCCACTATTTTCATTAATATAACATTTCTATTCCAGCAGATACTTAATTAGGCAGAGAAAAGTAGAACATGATTTTATTTTCTTCCAGAAACTTCTGGAATGAACCAGTACCCATGAACTCTTTAATAAACAACCTGTTTGGCACCAGGGACTGGTTTCATGGAAGACAATTTTTCCACAGACTGGGGGGTTGAGGGGATGGTTTCGGGATGATTTGAGTGCATTACATTTATTGTGCAGTCAAACCTCTCTGCTAATGGTAATCTGTATTGGCAGCCACTCACCAGTGCTATCATCACCACCTCAACTGCTCCCAAGGTCACCAGGCATTAGATTCTCATAAGGAGCACACAACCTAGATCCCTTGCACGTGCAGTCTGCAGTAGGGTTTGTGCTCCTATGAGAATCTAATGCTGCCGCTGATCTGACAGGAGGCAGAGCTCAGGCGGTGACGCCAGTGATGGGGAACTACCGTAAATACAGATGAACCTTCACTTGCTCTCCTCTTGCTGTATGGCCTGTACCAGTACCAGTCCAGGCCCAGGGGTTGAGGACCGCAGCTGTAACATCTTCATTTTACTATTTAAGAGACTGAGTGAGGCACAGAGAGGGTGGATGTGATATGCCCATGGTTCCATTGTAGTTTATGATAGAGTTGTTTATAGAAAATAAGCTTTGTCATTTGCAGCCCTTAGTTCCTTTCCCTTGTACTATTTTGCCTACACTGTTAACTGCTTCTGTAGGTACAATTAGAAACATAGCTAGAAATATATTTTTTTTATATTTCTTGTCCAACTCAGTGTTTCAAAATCCTAACACCATACATTTTGAATCACATGAGCATTCATTTCACATTCATATTATTATAAATCTCATCTGTACCTGCAAGGCTTTGGCTATTGTTTAGTTCCATTATTTATCTCCAAACCATATATTAGGATTTGTTTTGCCTGGACAATCTGAATTGTCTATTAAGAAAACCTGAATTCAATGAATAATTGTATAACCCTCTATTTCCTTTCTTTGTCTTCAAATGATTTTTAACACATTCTCATTGCTATTTAGACAAATACAAGGTATTGGTATCTGCTTTTCTCAGATTACATTATTTGTCATGGTTATTGTAATATCTTCGTTTCTGCATAGGGTTTCAAATGCAATTTCCATAGTATTTGTATTGAAGAACTAAAAGGATGATTTAGAGCATATCCTGTGTGATATTCTAATGGTCTATAATACAAGATAAAGTTAGTTATGCTAACTTAAAGACTGGTGGTCATAAATTGGGAACACCATTTTAAAATTCTATTGATGGCTAAGATGTATAATAATGGTTTTTATTTTATTTTTGAAGCTTCAAATCATTGCTTAAAAAGTGTAAGTTGATGATTTTTACATCATTTTTTTGTGCCAATCCTTTGTTAAACTGTGTCTTTTTGACAATCTCATTTCCTTAGATCTGAGCTAGTAATAGAAAAGTTATAAATCAATTAGGTAGAGCATTTAGTTTTATATATCTGATATAAAAATAATATTAAAAAACTTCAATTGTATAAAAGCTATATATCTGAAGAACACAAAGAAGGCTCTACTCCAATGTTATTTTTAGTTAGTGAGGCCAATGGTGCATATTCATTCATCTTTTCAGAATTTATTGGATATCTACAATGTAAAGTACTCCATGAGCTAGTGGAGAGTATACAAATGTGAATTATGGATGATCACTGCTTTGAGGGTACTAATTATATAGTATCAGGGAAAAATAATGTGTATAAACAATTTCTTTAATTATACTGAGGTTTATTTTGGAGAACAAATATGTAGGAAATTAGTAGGAATCTGAAAACCTTCATTATACAATTTAATGGCTACTATTAACTGAACATTTATTAACTGCCAGGCTCTTTGCTTGCCTTATATTTCATCTTTATGAAACCATATAAACTAGCATTAATAGTATTTTTATCCTTGATTTATACTTGGAAAAATAAAGACATAAAGAAATCAGACATCTTTCCCCTAGTCATAGAGTGGTAGTGCTGTGTCTGAGATCTTAGTCTTCCCCACTACCTTTCAAGGCCCTTTACAACTAGTATTGTATGTGAATCTTGCAAAGCTGGAAAATAGACATTTTAAAAATCTGCAGTTTTGAATGAATAAACAGGATATCAGAGTAGTGATGACTGACCATGATCTCTCATTACTATTTGATTCATCCAGGTCTTGTCCCCAAATCTTCTACTGCAGATGCTGTGATATTATTTGAGTGGGAGTAATCAGACCCACTTCGTGTACCATACTTAATCTGTTGTTCAATTCCTAAAACATACTGATATTCTCTATAAAATCACTATATAATAAATTCAAAATACGCTCTTTTTAACCTATGTAGAAGGCAGTGTCTGTGTGATAAGTAAATAATTTGAGGAATTCCTGGGATGCTCTGGTGGTGATTTTACAGGATATGCCCTAATTCGTTGGGGTTTCGCTTCTTGACCAGATAGAATTATTATAAAAGCATGAGTCCTTTGTGTCTAAAAGAAACTTTAAGCTTAGAGTTGGCATGTGGTGGCTAGAGGACCTGTCAGCTTCATTGGGTAATATTTGAGGACTTTGCCTAAAATGTTAAAAAACATTTTACCTGAGGAGTTCTTTATTCCAAATTAGTTTCAAGAGGATGCTTACAAACATATGAAAACAGAGTTGCTTTGGTCAAGAGGTTTAGAGAGATGCTATTTCTACCACTTTGAAATATTTTATATTCAAATGTACATTATTATTCCTAGATGAATAATAGATTGATTCTTATTTTATTATTAAAATCATAGTAAATTTTAATGCATAAAGGACTAATTGTGAACTTATCCATTTTTGATGTTTGATCAATACCTATGTCTTTACATTGCCATATGGTTCTAAAGTTTAATACAATATTAATTCAGAAACCTAAGGCAGTTATGAGTGTTCTTTACCAAATATTTGTAGTGGCCTCTGAAATGCACTGATGTAATAATTTGGTAATTATTCACTCCTATATTGTGAATATTAAATATATATATTTCCATAGATTACTTAAGCATAGGTAATAAAGTGGGTTAGCTCTGAATTTAAATTCATGCTCCACCTCTAAATTTTGTGGCATTGGAAAAAGAGATAAACACATGTATTGATTATTACATGTCAAGCATCATGTTAAGAATTTAAGACATATTTTATTTCTGATTTAATATCATTTTGTAATGCAAATATTATTTATCTCATTGTATATCTGATCAGGTTAAACTCAGAGAAATTAAATGGTTTGCCAAACCATAAAATCAACAGTAGGATAATTTGAGATTTAGTCTATAACTGAGTTGCTCTGGAAGTTTCTCACTGTTTACCATATACAGCGGTTATTTAACTTTATAAAACCTTCTGTCAAAATAGAATTTGTCATAAGATTATTCTGCAGATTTAATAAACTAACATATGTTATTGTGCTGTATAGGTAAACAAATTACACTTCCTCATTTGTCTTCATACTCTTTCCTGTTGTTTCTCCACTTTCCTATAACCACCCTTTAAAAATATTTAAGGCCATTAGCTAAATTTATATAATTTAATGCATATCTAAAACCAAGACGCAGTATAAACTAAGTGTACAGTACTTAGAGATGTTTATTTATCGGTATCCAAAATCATCGAAAGTACAAAGTCTGATCTCTGGCATTTACGGTATTAAAAATAATAATAATAACCACATATACGTTTATCAATTTACAATTTTTTTTCTTTTTGTTTTACCTCATGAATGGTAACGAAAATGTGAGAATGATCCCTTTCCTACTGCTAAGTAAGTTTTGGTGTTACAGAGTAAGGATGTTACAAAACCTATTTGTTTTGGACACGTGAAGTAAGATACAGAAAGTTCATGACAAATTAAGGATACAGAAGAGTATTCTATTTAGTGAAACATAATTATTAGTACCTTTTTTGATATTTCTCTGCTTTTAATACCAGATTCTCAAGTTAAAATCACTATTATAAATAAGTTTACGGCAATGATTTTCCATTTTTACAAGACAGTATTTTAGAGTTACTTTTGGAAGGGTTTTCTCTTCTGTTAAACAGTGCTATAGATGCTTTTATGTTATTCTACAACAAAAATGATTTGCTTGGTAGCAAGATTTAAAACAAACACCAGTGATCTTTTTGGTTTGTCAGAACTTATTTTGATCAAGCCATCTCTGAAATTGCTTTTGTGGATTTATATATCCTTTTAATTGGGACAAAATGAGAGGTGTCAGGTGATATACTGATTGCTTTTTAAATATGTTGACAGAGAAATATATCTTATTAGATAGTGAATTTACTTTTTGAATAGACTGTCTTGAATAAAACATTTAAAATATATTGACTAAATATTAAATATCTATCAATAATTTATTAAATGTGCATGTATAACATCTCATTTTAATTAAAATGTTTCTAATTTTACTTGAGAGTAACACAAACTTAATGGTTTCTCTCAATATTTTTGTTTAATTTTTCTATAATTGCAATAAGATACATCTCACTCCATTAATCTACTCCTAGGGAAATATATGTAACTTACATGTAAAACTAAACAAAAATAAACTGAAATTTTCATTTCTGGCACTCTATTAAAAGCAATTTTTCTGTATTTTAATATATAACTCAACTAACTCAAACTGATTTATACACGTTTTTAAGGAAATATTATATGGTATAAAGCTACCAATCCTTTGAATTAGTTAAAATCTAAGACTAATATGATAATAGGATTTCATCTTATTAAATTTCACAACTGAGAAAGATGACCATATTTACTCTGTAAAGTAATTTCCTTACCTATTGCTGCTGAGGGCTGCCTCTGAGCAGAAATGCTCTGAGATAGCAGCTTTATCCTATTGTGCCTTTCACGGCATTGCAAGATAAAACTCATCAATACAAAAGTTAATGCAAAAAAAAATTCTAGATATTTACCACCATATCTGATTTTAGATGATTTTATTTTAAATGTTTTTAAAAGGTAAACATTGAGGCACTAAACTCTATAAAACACTGATGAAAAAATATTCCGTGTTCATTGATTGGAAGAATTAATATTGTTAAAATGTCCATATTCCCCAAATTAATCTACAGATTCAATGCAATCCCTATCAGAATCTAATGACATTTGTTAGAGAAATAGAAAAAAAATCTTAAAAATTATGAACAACCACAAAAGACCCTGTCTTAATCCATCTGTGTGGTTGTAACAAAGAACATGAGACTGGGTAATTTATAAAAACATAATTTGTTCCTTACATTTCTAGAGGTTGTGAGGTTCAAGATCAAGACATCAGCAGATTTGATATCTTGGTGAAGGCTGCTTTCTGCTGCCATGTAGCTCCTATTGTTGTATCCTAGCATGACTGAAGGCAGAAGGGCAGAAAGGACAAAAGGACAAATACTGTGTCCTCACATGGCCGAAGAGATGAAAGGGAAAAAAAGAGCTTAGCTATTTCCTCAAGGCCTTTTATAAGGGTATTGATCCCATTCAGGAAGACAGAGCCCTCATTACTTAATGACTTCGTAAAGGCCCAAACTCTTAGTACTATCACATTGACTCTTATGTTCTAACCTATGATTTTTGAGGGGACAAATACAATTAACTATAAAAGACCCAATATAGTCAAAGCAATCTAAGAAAGATGAACAAAGCTAAAAGCATCATACTTCTTGATTTTAAAATATATTCAAAGCTACTATAATCAAAAAAGTATGGTGCTGCCATAAAGAAAGACACAATGGAATAGAACAAAGAGCCCAGAAATAGACTCACACAATTATGGTCAACTTATTTTTGAAAAGGGTGTCAAGAACATGCAATGGTTTATTGGCCATTAGTCTTTCTTCTTTTGAAAAGTTTCTGTTCATGTTTTTTGCCCATTTTTTAATGGGGTTGTTTGATTTTTTTCTTGTTGTTTTGTTTGAGTTCTTTATGGATTCTGGTTATTAGCCCTTTATCGGATGTATAGCATGCAAGTATTTTCTCCCATTCTGTAGGTTGTCTGTTCACTCTATTGATTGTTTCCTTGGCTGTGCAGAAGCTTTCTAATTTGATCAGATCTCATTTATTTATTTTTGCTGCTGTGATTGCCTTTTGGTTCATCTTCATAAATTCTTTGCCTAGGCCGATATCTATGAGAGTTTTTCTAACATTTTCTTCCAGAATTCTTAGTTTCATGCATTAGATTTAAGTCTGTTATTCATTGTGAATTCATTTATGGCCAATAAACATATGAAAAAATGCCCAATGTCTGTAATCATCAGGGAAATGACCATCAAAACTATGATGAGATATCACCTAACTTCAACAAGAATGGCTTTTGTTAAAAAGTCCCCAAACAACAGATGCTGGCAGGGATGTGGAGAGAAAGGAACACTTACACACTGTTGGTGGGACTGCAAACTAGTACAACGTCTATGGAAAGCAGTATGTAAATATCTCAAAGAACAAAAAGTAGACCTACCATTTGATCCAACCATCCCACTATTTGACATTTACCCACAGGAAAAAAAAGTCATTTTATCAAAAAGAAACTTGCACCAGAATGTTTATTGCAGCACAATTCACAATTGCAAAGATGTGGAATCAACCCAAGTACCCATCAATACATGAGTGGATTAATAAAATTTGGTATATATATATACTATGGAGTACTGCTCACCATAAAAAATGTGGAACGAATATCTTTTGTAACAACCTACGTGGAACTAGAGATCATTCTTCCAAGTGAAGGGTATCACAAGAATGGAAAAACAAGCACCACATGTACTCACTGTTAATCTGGAACTAATTGATTAGCACACATGTACATATGGAAGTAAAACTGAAAGGATATCAAGTAGGTGGTCAGGGGGAGGAGGGATGGGGTAAATTCACATCTAATGGGTACAATGTGCACTATCTGGGTGATGGGCACACTTACATCATTGACTCAAACTGTATAAAAGCAATACATGTAACCAAAACATTTGTACCCCTGTACACACACACATATATATACACACACACACATGCATACTACAAAAAAAAAAAAGAAATGCAAAGGGTGAAGAATAGACTCTTCAGCAAAATGATTTTGGGAAAACTGGATATTCACAGGCAAAAGAATTAAATTGGATCTGTATCTTACACCATACACAGAATCAACTTAAAATGTATTCAAGATCTAAAAATAAGAGCTGAAACTGTTAAATTCTTGGAAGAAAACATATAGGGAAAAAAGCTTTTTGATGTTAGTCATGGAAAAATGATTTCTTGGATTTGACACAAAAGCATATGTAATAAAACCAAAAATAGATAAGTGGGACTATATCAAACTAAAAATTTCTACACGGCAAAGAAAATAGCTAATAAAATGAGAAAGCAACCAATGCAATGGATGAAAATATTTGCAAACCACCTACAAGAGGCTAATATCTAAAACACATAAGTATCTCTTACAATTTAATAGCAAAAAAAAAAAAAAACGGGCAAAGGATTTGAATAGATATTTCTCCAAGGAAGACACACAAACGTCCACCAGGTATATGAAGGGGTGTTCAACATCACTAATCACCAGGGAAATGCAAATTGAAACCACAATGAGATATTATTTCATACATGGTAGAATGGCTATTAGATAGATAGATAAAGTGATAGTGAAGATATGGAGACAAGGGAACCCATATAGAATGCACCGCGGGTAGAAATTTAAATTGGTAGAGCCATTATGGAAAACAGTATGGACATTCCTTGAAAGCATCAAAACAGAAATAACATATGATCCAGCAATCCCACTTGCAGGCATATATCCAAAAGAATCTCCCCCACTCTCAATTTATATTCTTTTTGGAGCTTTTATCTTCTCCCTTGATTTCTGATGAGCTCCAAATTTATATATTTGAAATTCAACTTTCTCCTAAACTTCAGGCAATTCTGTGTTTCCAACATTTCATTTACTTCTTTACACAGACAAGATTAAGGTACTTTAAATCAAACCCATAGGCATTACAATATGGTGATTAAGAGCCCTGCATTCAAATTCTAATTCATCTAAATCCAAGTTTCCTTATCTATCTAGAGTTTCCTTATCTATAGTAACAGTATCTACATCTTAGGTAGAATTAATTCTAAAGATTCAATGAGATAAATCATGTTAATTGATTAAGCAAATACTAAATAATATATAATTATGAAGCTATTGGACATAAATGTTGGCACTGAGATTTTTATTGATAATTGCTATCCCATTATTATATTTGTGACAATATAAAAATAAGTGACATTTAAACAGCTGATCTTTTTAAATTGGTATTTTAGGTGATAAAAGTGTAACTATAGATATTTTGTCATGAATGTTCTCTTTTATTCAGTAATATTTGACATTTGTATCAAACATGATATAAGATATTAAGGATTCAAAAACTAGCCCATCATCATGTATCTTTTTAAATGACTCAAACAATGAAATGACATTCAAGTGAAGAAACACTCATTTTCATCAGGATATGATAGTTAATATATTGTAAATGTATTCAAAGTAATAGATTTGAATTCAAGATTGATAAATCTCCCACAAGTAATTTATCTTCAGCCTCGATTTCCTTATTTGTGAAATGAGTGGTTTGATTATATCATCTCTAATAACCATCCAAGATTTAAATATTATGTGCCTGTAAATGACCCATAAATAGGCATAGTATATTTATCTAAAACAAACAAGGAGGATATGATACCATTTACATCTATTTTCATTTATTCTTTCAAAATTGTGGGAGGATTTTTATTTGGTTTGTGTGTTATTTGTTGATATAAAGGTATAAGTGGAATAGATTTCTATAATTTTTTAAACAATTTTAATATAGGTAGAAAAATATCATATTCACTGCAGTGAAGAGATTGTATTTATGCTCTCATCTCTTTTCCAGGTCAAAGTATCTACCTTTTGTGAATATTACTACTTTGCTATGTAGGATTATAATAAGATGTCAATCTGTAAAATTGGCAGGACATGAAATATCTGTAGGGAATCTCCTAGATTAAAGAGCAGCCTTTGCTTAATATCTTTATTCCCTCAACAGAGCTATAGGACTAATTGGTAAGTTGGATTCCACAAAAGCCAAACATTTTTCAATGTAATAGCAGCTGACTTTAGATAAATTATAACTTGTGTCTCTGAAATTTTCAAGTTGGTAGCCAAGAGAACTTTGACAGCTATTAAATTTGGGTCTCCATTCTCAATTACAATTCTAGTAAGTAGAGCAAAAGCTTTGCTATTTTGAATCAATTATTCCAGCTTATAGATTTTACAAAGCAAAATGATTACTAGTTACTTTAAAACATTTTCAAAATGATAGTTTTCAATTATTAGTGTTTTTCCTGACAGAGGTGCCTTTAAAAATCAATAATTTCATCGTCTAATGGTTTAAACAATGACTTCTTAAGAATATTCACACCACTATTGATTATCATATTTTTTCAAGATTGATAACTTCTTTAAATATTTTCAGAATGCTTTTAGTATAGAAAACATCCTGTAACACATACTATCAATGGCTTTTCAGTTATTATTCTCTACCTTTAAGATCAAATATTTAATATAAAAAGGAAACACTTACATTTTAAAATGCATAAGAGATAAGCTTGCAAAACCTTTTTATTAAACTGTTCCAGAATATGTAACATACAGATAATAGATAATCAAAGCCAAGTATATTTTGCTGTTTTTATGGATACAATAAGACAAATGGTTATCTAGCATAGTAGTATCGTCTGAGAAGTAACTGCTGTGTTTATCATTCATATTTCCTAGAGACTCTGAAACCATCTTCATGGATAAAACAACTAACCAATTAGGTTTTATGAGTTTTAATTCTTAAATGTTCATACTGGTTACCAATGTGTATTCCCAGTGACAGGTTCATAGACTGAAAAGACTATGGGTCAGAATGACATAGTTATATACTGGCATAATATTTCCTGGAACAGATTAACTCTGGGAGGTACATCAAGAGAATTTATGATCTTTTCCTGTTGGATTAATCCCTTTTATTAACATGGACCACTTCTATTTATCCAGATTAAAGACCCTTGCCTTAAAATGTGCATTCTATGATGTTATATAAGTATACCAGCATTTTTTTTGGTTAATGTTTGCATGTATATTGCTTTCAATCATTCTGCGTAGTTTATAGAGTATTGTATTCATAAGCTACGTGAAACTGATGTAAATTTTTATCTGATCTGGCAATCTTAAATTTTTACTTGGTACATTTTTTATTTACTGTAATTAATATGTTTTTGTTGAGCTCATCTTATTCATTTTCTATACACACTACTTCACACTGAATACAAAAATTTACACAAAATGGATCAATGATATAAACATAAGCAATAACCCATAAAACTCACAGAAGAAAATGTAGACGTAAATCTTGATCTCAGATTTGGCAATGGATTCTTAAATATAACACTGAAAGCACAAGCAACAAAAGATAAAACAGATATATTAAACTTCATCAAAATTATAAACTTTTGTGCATTAAATGACATTAAAGAAGGTAGAAAAGACAACCTATAGAATAAAGAAAATATTTAGAAATCATATATTTAATAAGGGTCTGATAACCCCAATTTATAAAGAATACTTGCAACTCAACAACATGAGATCCAACAACTTAGTTAAAAAATGGTAGTTGAATAGACATTTCTTCAAAGAAGGCAAACACATGAAGAGATCCTTGACATCATTACTCATTATGGAAATGCAAATTAAAACTCCAGTGAAATAACATTTCATATCCACTAGGATGATAATAACAATAATAGTATAGAAAATAACAAGTGTTGGTAAGGATTTGGAGAACCAGAAGCCTCATAATTTCCTGATGGTAATGTAGAATTGTTCTTTCCTTATGGAAAATAGTCTGGTGGTTGCTCACAAAGTTAAACATAAAATTAACATATGACCCAGAACTGCCACTCGTAGGCATATACGCAAAATAATTAAAAACAGGTAGATACTCATGAAAACACATGTACATGCATGTCATAGAAGCACTATTCACATAGCCAGAAGGTGGACACAACTCAAATGTTTTTCAATGATAAGTGAATGAAAAAATGTGATATACACATAGAATGTTAATTAGTTTTAACAAGAATGAAGTACTGATGCATATTATAATACGAATAAACCTGAAGACCTCATGCTAACTGAAAGAAGCCTGATACAAAAGTCCACATACAGACAGAAAGCAGATTCGTGATTGCCAGGGGCCTGGAGGGACAGGCCAATATGGAGTAAGTGCTGAGTATGTGTGAGATTTTCTTTAGGGATGATGAAAATATTTTGAATTAGGTAGAGATGGTGGTTGCACAACATTGTGATTTTACCAAGTACCACTGATTCATTTACGTGGAAATGGTTAATTTTATGTTATGTGAATGATATCTCAATATAAAAAAGAAGGAAATCTTCAGAAACAAACATTATACAACTCAGGAAACTTGGCAAATCAGTTTTGCGAAAAGCCAAAATGTTGTACTGTGTTTAAAGCACTAATAGTGAGAAGAGGCTCCCTTAGCCAAATAAAGAAAGAAAAAAAAAATATCCTTATAGACATGAGGACAACTGTCCTAAACCACATAGCATTAGATGTTCGAGGGGTCTAGGTGTCCTCCCCCAAAAATGGAAACACCCCAACCTTGTGTTATTGCATTGTCTACATGTAAAGGGAAGAGGTTATGCCTTGTAGGGGTGATGGTTCTACAAATACGCTATGGATTGAATCGTGTACCCCCAAATTTATCTGTTGAAGTTCTAACTTCCAGTATCTCAGAATGTGACTGTTCTTGAAGATAGGACCTTTAAAAAAGTGATCAAGGTTAAATGGGGTCATATGGGTGGGCTCTAATCCAACATGACTGATCCGATTAATATTTAGGATGGATGTTCTATGACTACATTATTTGTAGTACATTAATCTGTATATGGGAGATAAAAATATTCTGGAAGCACAAAACAATATAATCTTCCTAATTGTATCTATGTTACAAACAATTTATCTTCAACACGTGTGGTTTAATGTATTCTATATAATCAATCTAATATACAGTATTGGCAAGGCTTCATGTACAAATCATTGCACATGGGATATTATGGCTTCTGTACATAGGCTCACCTCACTCAGATAAACCAAGTAAAAAGTGAGAGGAATCCAATTTGTCTTTTTCATATTCAAAAACATAGTGGCGAAAATTTCTGAGATGGGACTGGAATTACAAAATTTTTATAGAAAGGATTATTTACCAGGATTACTTTACTTCAAGAGGAAAAAAAAATAGAGGAAATTTACATATGGTAATTTATATTATGGCAATTATTAAAAGATTCCTTTTAAACCTATTTGGTATTCAATTCATTGTGTGATTTACTTTTTCTATTTCTAATAAACTCTACATCAATAATTGTATCTGATAGATACCTATAAAGCAAAGCTGAAAAAGAAAGTAATCTCCCTTTGAATTTAGTAGAAATTTATTTAAATTATTTTAAAGAAATGGTGTTTCATTGGCAGCTAGTTTCACTAATGGATAAAAGTATTAAATTCAAGAAGGTAACTGGAATTTTAAGTAAGAAAGATTATTTTATGGTCAAAGTCGTTTGCAGTTGTCTCTGTGAAGAATGAGCGTGATTAAACTCAATAACACATAGTGATTTCTAAATCTCATAGAAGCTGGGAAATGATGTTTTCTCCTGTGTTTTGCAGAATTTCTCAAACGAGTTATTCACTCTAATGGATGGTCATTCTTTTAATATGGAAGGAAAATGCCGTATTCTAATCTACTATGTTTCCATGGTATATGTGGTAGGGCTTGCTTAGAATTTAGTCAGCCATTAAAACAATGAAAGCCTGTGGAAATTGCTAACTATATTTGTTGCTGAGTGTAATTTAGACTTCCCAACATTTTTGATAATTTTCCTTTCAATTAAAGAAGCTTGAAAATGTATTGCTGTTGGAGAAAATCATAAGCAAGGCAAAACATAAGGAAAGTTATGATAATCTTTAACAATATTTCTTAGTATCAGGATAAGTAAGTCTATAACTGTGAGAGATATAAATGCAATGCTTTTAGAACCCTTGGCAGAATTACCTGAATGTCTTCCCAAGTGAGAGATAATTATTGCTGTAAATATAAATATACCTAAAATATTGACTTCAAGAAAAGAAAAGAAAATGGCTTTTATTTGATATATGAGGATTTAAATGATTAGCAATAAAAAACATTTGGTCAAGTGCAAAATTTTGTAATAAAAGTAAACTAAAGTCAAAAAAATCCATAAATAGAGAAATGCAATATTTGATAGCAACAAATTGGGCAAACATGACTATGCAGCCAAATCCTGATTGTATCACCAAGAATGCAATGTTAAAAAAAAAACAAAACAGCAACAACAACAACTAGTGAACAGAAATACTGATTTGCTGTAAATATAATTTAAATATAAGGAAATGAAATTCTAATACATTATCCTGTAAATTACTGTGGAACTTAATAATTTTACATTTCAAGAAAATGTCTTAAAATCTCATTTGACACATCTTTATGATATATTGCATGTATAATAGTCCACTTTTATGTATGATTTTACTTTTCATGGTTTCAGTTAATCATGGTCAATTGTGATCTGAAAATATTACATGCAATAAGATATATCCCTGTATGTGTACATTAATATCAGGGTAAGTCATACCCCAACGAATATTTCTATCAACAAAAAAATGTTCTTGGTGATACTCTCCAGACAGCTCTCTCCTCCTTTCATGTAAAGGAAACCATTTTTCTGATTCTTATCAAAGTAGATTTGTGTGCACGTGTGTGTGCATGTATGTGTCTGACTTCTTTCTTTCTCCACAATATCTGAGATTCATTCATGATGTTTATATGTCTATGGTTCATTCCTTTTCATTTCCAAATAATATCCCATTTATTTTAAAAAACTGCAATTTATTTATCCATGTCCCTTGATAGATATTTGTGGTGTGGCTAGTTTATGCCTGTTCTGAATAGAGATAATATTAAATTTTTGAACATGTTGGGAACATATGTTTTCATTTTTCTTGAGTAAATTCCTAGGAGTGAATAGCTTTCTTATAGAGGTGTGTGTCTAATTTGCAAAAATCTGCCTAATCTTTTACCAAAGTGGTTGCACATATAACATTACCACCAACAGTGTATGAGAGTTTTTGATGTTCCACATCCACCCTAACATTTAGTGTTTTCAGCCATTTTAAAAAATAATTTAGCCATTCCACAGAGTATATATCTCCTTGTGTTTTTAATTTTCACTTTCCTTGTGATAAATGATATTGAGCCATGTTTTATGTAATTATTCACATTGTATATCTAGCTTTGCAAAATATCTACTTACATTGTTTGCTATATATAGTCTGATAGAATTACAGTAAATATTTTCCCAAGTTATGAGATATTTAATGGTGCTTTTTAATGACAAGAAATTTTAAAGTGTCATATAGTCTAATTTGAAATTTTTTATCTTTTTGTTTTATGATTAGTGCTTTTTGTGCTCTGTATCCCAATCGAACATTTAAGGGTTGATCTATCTCTGGATCTTCTATTCAGTTTCATTCATTCTATTAATCTATTTTTTTATGACTATCTGATTACTCTATCATTATAATAATTCTTGAAATAAGGCAGCGTAAGACTTCACGTATTGCGTTAGGTCCTTTGCACTTTCATGTACACTTAAAAGCACCTTGTTAATTTCTATTTAAAAGCCCGCTAGAGTTTTGACGGAAATTTTGTTGACTCTACCTATTATTTAGTGAAGAATGAATACCTTCATATCGAATCTTTCCATCAGAGGATATGATATAGCTTTCCATTTACCTGGGTCTTTTTCAAAATTTCTCAGCAATATATTGTCATATTAATGAATAGGTCTTGAATATATTTCACTAAATATAGCTGTAATTATGTCAAGTTGTGTGATTCTATTGTAATAATAAAGGTATCATAACTTTATCATCCACATTGATTTTTTTGTATATTGTCCTTCTCTAAATTCACTTACTGTTAATATCTATTACTACATACTGCAAAGCTATATCTATTAGCTTCTGGGAAAATTCGTGAGGGATGTCTATGTACACAATCAGGTCACATACAAACAATGGTAATTTTTCCCCTTCCTTTTCAAACATCATGCATTTACTTCTTTCCCTTGCCTTAGGGAAATGGATGTGGCATCTACCAAAATGCTGAATAGAAGTTGTTTTTTTCCAGAACTTAGAGAAAAGGCATCTAATAGTTTACACATATGAATGATGACTGTAGTATTTTTTTTTTATTGCTGATGTAACAAATTACCACAAATTTAACGGCTTCGAACTATACAATTTTATTATATTATTTGACAGTTATAAAAGTTAGAAGACTGACAAAAGTCTTATTAAGTTAAAATCAGTGTTGACTGGGCTTTATTTCCTTCTTGAAGTTCTAGGGCGGATCCCACATCCTCGCCTCTTCCAAGTTTTAGAGGAAACCCGCGTTCCTTACCTCTTGTCCCCTCCCTCCTCTCCTAAGCCAGCAATGTCTCCTGGAGTCCTTTTTAGAGAACCACCTCTCTGGTTTTCTTTCTCACTACAGCTGAGAAAATTCTTCCACGCTAAGAATTCACGTTCTTAGATTGGTCTCATCCATATTATCAAGGACAATCTTCTCATCTCAAATTCTCTAATCCTAACTACATCTACAGGTCTCTTAGCCATATAAGCTAACATTCACAGGATTCCAAGTATCAAGGTACGGGCATTTTGCCTGTCATTATTCTGCCTACCGTAATGATACTACAGACTTTCACAGAGATACCATTTTTCAGATTAAGTTTTCTTCTCATCCTAGTTACTGATTTATTATTTATCATGGATGAGTGTTAAATTTTGCTTAATATAAAACTAAGATGAGAATATAACTTTTTCCTTTATTCTCTTAATGTTATGAAATATATTGATTGATATACACATGTAGAACTGATCTTGCTTTCCTGAAATAAGTGCCTCTTGTTCATGATGTATATTCATTCTTATTTTGATGAATTAAATTGTTAATATTTTGATAAATATTTTGTATATTTTGATGAGAGATATAAGTCTGTAATTTTCATTTCTTAAAATGTCATCATCTATATTATGATTATTCTGAGAATCATTAATACATTGACTTGAAAAATAAATTCATCAAAGTTTTATTTGACTATTGATATGAAAGAGTTCTCTAAGTTAATATTATATCTCTCTTACATATTTAACACAATTCACCAGTGAAACTACTTAGGCTTGAAATTGTTTTCATGTGATAAGCATTTTTTTTTTTTTGAGATAGGGTCTTGCTGTGTTGCCCAGGCTAGAATGTAGTGGCATTACCACAGTATTATAACTCACTGCAGCCTCAAACTCCCAGACACATGTAATCCTCCTGGCTCAGCCTCCCTAATAGCTGGGACAACAGGTGTGTGTGTCACCACACCCAGCTATTGTTTAAGACAATTTTTGTAAAATTGCTCAGGCTAGTCTTGAACTCCAGTCCTCAAACAATCCTCCTGCCTTGGCCTCCCAAAGACCTGGGATTACAGGCATGAGCCACCCCACCCAGCCTGTGTGATAAACTTTTTAAATAAAAAATGCACTTCTTTAGAAGGTTTGTATATTTTATTTCCTTCTGTATACATTTTGTAATTTTTTCCAAGGAATCTATCCATTTACCTAGAAAAGTGTTACTTAATTTTCAGATATTTGGAAATTTACCAAAAAACACTAGTGTGTTTTTGATTTTAATTTTAGCTCAGTCATGCATGGTAAGAGAACATACTCTGATAATGAAATCTTATGACATATATTAAGATCCATTTTATGACCAAGTATCTACTTTATCTTACTTAATTGTTCATGTGCTCTTAAAAACAAAAAACGTTTTGCTGCAAATGTTTGTGTAGTATCTACAAATTTAAATTATAACGATTGATAGTATTTTTTTAAAACTTCTTTATCCTTATTAAATTTTTGGTCTATGTGTTCTATCAATTACTACAAGAAAAATGTTAAGATTATTAACTAAAATTGTAAATGGGTCTTTTATTCCCTTTATTTCTGTTAAATTTTGTTCCATATATTTAAAATTCTGCTATGTTCATACACTTAGATTTGCATTGTCTTTTTGATAACTCATCCTTTCTATTATCAAGAGATTTTCCTTTTATCACTCATATCAAACTCTTGGTTTATAGTAATACCAGTCTTCTTACACTTCAGGTTTCCATAGTTTAAATCTTGTACCATTTTCATATCAATCTGATTGGGACTTCATATTTACAATGTATTTCTCATAAACAGATGCATCTCATTTTTATATCCAATTTGCTAATTAGTGACTCAATTTGAATGTTTAGTCAATTTACATTTACTATATTTATGTACATGTTTGAAGTTAAGTCTGCCTTCTTAGTATTTGTTTTCTATTTGTTTCTTTTGTATTTTTCTTTTCTATTCCTGCATTTCTATCTTATTATTAATTATTTTTAATATTCTCACTTATTTTTTCTTTTGCTATGTTA
>CAUYSK010038889.1:0-38547 GCA_963575035.1 Avahi laniger
AGCACTCTGGGAGGCCGAGGCAGGCGGATAGTTCTGAGCTCAGAAGTTCGAGACCAGCCTGAGCAAGAGTGAGACCCCGTCTCTATCAAAAATAGAAAGAAATTAATTGGACAGCTAAAAATATACAGAAAAAATTAGCCAGGCATGGTGGCACATGCCTGTAGTCCCAGCTACTTGGGAGGCTGAGACAGAAGGATCGCTTGAGCCCAGGAGTTTGAGGTTGCTGTGAGCTAGGCTGAGGCCACAGCACTCGCCCCAGGCAAGAGAGTGAGACTCTGTCTCAAAAAAAAAAAAAAAGTGGGCAAAGGACATGAACAGAAACTTTGCAAAAGAAGACAGAAAAATGGCAAAAAAACATATGAAAAAATGCTCAACATCTCTAATCATGAGGGAAATGCAAATCAAAACCACAATGAGATATCACTTATCTCCAGTGAGACTGGCCTTTATCAAAAAGTCTCAAAACAATAAATGTTGGCGTGGATGTGGAGAGATAGGAACACTCATACACTGCTAGTGGGACTGCAAACTAGTGCAACCTCTGTGGAAAGCAATATGGAGATACCTTAAAGAGATACAAGTAGAAGTACCATTCGATCCAGCAATCCCATTACTGGGCATCTACCCAAAAGAATAAATGATACTCTGTAACAAAGACACCTGCACACAAATGTTTATAGCAGCACAATTCACAATTGCAAAGACGTGGAAACAACTCAAGTGTCCATCAATACATGAGTGGATTAATAAAATGTGGTATATGTATATCATGGAGTACTATTCAGCTTTAAGAAACAATGGTGATATAGCACCTCTTGTATACTCCTGGAAAGGGCTGGAACGCATTCTACTAAGTGAGGTATCCCAAGAATGGAAAAACAAGCACCACATGTACTCACCAGCAAATTGGTATTAACTGATCAACACACAAGTGTACATATAAGAATAACAACTATTGGATGTCGGGCAGGGGGGAGGAGGCGCATTACACAAAGAGTGCAATGCACACCATCCAAGGGATGGACACACTTGAAATTCGGACTTGGGGGAGAGGGGGGAGGCAAGGGCAATATACGTAACCTAAACATCTGTACCCCCATAATATGCTGAAATTAAAAAAAAAAGAGAGAGAAGTTCTTCAGAAAAAATGAAAATGATATAGGTCAGAAACTCAGATCTACATTAAAGAAAGAGCATCAAAGAAGGAATAAGTGAAGGTAAAATAAAAATTTATTTTTCTTATTCTTACCTGGGCACATTAGCTCACACCTGTAATCCCAGCACTTTGGGAGGCCAAGGCAGGAGGATCACTTGAGCCCAGGAATTTGAGACCAGCCAAGGCAATATAGTGAGACTCCATCTCTACAAAAAATTTAAAAATTAGCTGGGCGTGGTGGCGCACACCTGTAGTTCTAGCCACACGGGAGGCTGAGGTGGGAGGATTGCTTGAGCCCAGGAGTTTGAGGCTGCCATAAGCTATGATTGAGCCACTGTACTCCAGCCTGGGTGACAAAGTGAGATCCTGTCTCAAAAAAAGAAATTATTTTTCTTATTCTTAATTGATCTAAAAGATAATAGTTTGTTTAAAGCAATAATAACAATGTATTGATGTATGCTTTTTTATGTATATGTATGTTTATGTATGTGTACATATGTATAGGCTTCTTTATGGTTATGTATAAGTGAAATGAATGACAGCAATGATATAATGGACAGAAGGGAGGAATTAGGAATATTTTGTTGTTTTAAAATATTTTCACTACCCATGAAGCAGTATAGTGTTATTTGAAAGTGGAGTTGGATTAATTGCAAATGTACATAGCAAACTCCCAGGCAATACAATAGGAAAAAAGTATAATTCATATGCTGAAAAAGGAGATAAAATGGAATCATATAAAATGTTCAATTAAAACCACAAAAGGCAAAAAAGGTGTGGAAGACAAAAGTAGGAACAATGAACAAGAGCAACAAATATGGTAGATATTAATCCAACTATACCAATAGTCACTTGAAATGTCATGGTCTAAGTATACCACTTATAAGACAGATGGTCAGAGTGAATCAAAAAACATGACCCAAATACATATTATATACAAGAAACCCACTTTAAATATAAAGACATAAATAGATTATAAGTAAAAGGATGGAGAAAAATATACCATGCCAACACTAATCAAAAGAAAGTGAGAGTAGATGTGTTAATTTCAACAGAACAGACTTTGGAGCAAGAAAAGTTATCACGGAAAAGGAGGGGCATTACATAATGATAACAAGGGTCAATACTGCAAGAAGACATAACAATCCTTAAAGCACGCGCACCTCGCAGAGCCTCAAAATATATGAGACAAAAGCTGCTCAAACTGCAAGGAGGAATAAATGAAAGCACTATTATATTTGGAACTCTTTAACTCTCCTTTATCAGAAATGGACAGATCCAACAGGCATACAATCAGTAAGGACATGGCTTAACTCAACAGCATCAATTGGATCCAACTGACATCTACAGACTACTTCATCCAACAGCAAATTACACATTCTTCTCAAGTTCACATGGAATAGTCACCAAGATAGACCACATTCTGGCCCATAAAATATATCTTAACAAATTTAAAAGAATAGAAATTATACAAAGTAGGCTCTCAAACCACAATGGAGTTAAATTAAAAATCAATAACAGAAAGATAGCTTTCAAATTCCAAAGTATTTGGGGATTTAACAATACACATCTATATAACACACATGTCAAAGAAGAAATCTCAAAAGAAATTTTTAAATATTTTGGACTAAATGAAAATAAAAATATAATTTATCAAAATTTGTGGGATGCAAGAAAAGCAATGCTTAGAAGGAAATTTATAGCATTGAATGCATATATTTAAAAATCAGAAAGATTAAAAATTAATAATCTAAGCTTCCACCTTAGGAAATTAGGAAAAGAAGAAAAAATCCAAAGTAAGCAGAAGAAATAATAAAAATTAGAGCAGAAATCAATGAAATTTAAAACAGAAAATCCACAAAACTAAAATCTACATCTTCGAAAAGATCAATAAAAGTGATAAGCCTCTAGCCAGGCTAAGAAAAAAAAAGCAAAACCACAAATTACTAATATCAGAAACAAAAGAGGGAACATCACTACAGACCCTTGGACATTAGAAAGATAATAAAGGAATATTATGAGCAACATCTGCCTAAATTTGATGACCTAGATGAAATGGATCAATTTCTTGAAAGGCACAATCTGCCAAAACTCACACAAGAGGAAATAGACAATCTGAACAGACCTATATCAATTAAAGAAATGGAATCAATAATTTATAACTTTCCAAAACAGAAAGCACCACACCCAAATGGATAAACTGGTGAATTCTACCAAATACTTTAATTAAGAATTTTACCAATTCTCTACTCTTTTCCAGAAGATAGAAGCAGAGAGAATACTTTCTAACTTATTCTATGAGGTCGGTATTAGTATTACTCTAATACCAAAACCATACAAAGATAGTACAAGAAAAGGAATCTACAGACCAATATCTCTCATGAGCACAGATGCAAATATCCTCAACGAAATATTAGCAAATTAGATCCAATGATACATAAAAAGAATTATGCATGAACAAGTGTAATTTATCCCAGGTAAATGAGGCTGGTTCACCATTTCAAAATCAATTAATGTTATTGTAATCCAGCACATCAACAAGCTAAAGAAGAAAAATCACATGATCATATCAGTAGACGCAGAAAAGCATTTGACAAAATCCAACGCCCATTAATGTTTAAAAACTCTCAGCAAACTAGGAGAGAGAAGTTCCTCAACCTAATAAAGAATATCTACCAAAAAGCCCACCTCAAACATCATATTTAATGATGAAAAACTCAGCACTTTCCCACTAAGATCAGTAACAACACAAGTATGTCCCCTGTCACCTCTGGTTTTTCACTATGGTAGTAGAAGTCCTAGCTAATGCAACAAGATAAGAAAAGGAAATAAAAGGTATACAGATTGTGAATGAAGAAATAAAACTATGTTTACTGGCAGATGACATGATTGTCTAGAAAATCCAAGAGAATCAACAAAAAAACTTTCTAGAACTAAGAAGTGATTATAGCAAGGTTTCAGGATACAAGGTTGATATTAAAAAGTCAGCCAAAATCCTCAACAAAATGCTAGCAAACTAATTCAACAACACATTAAAAAGATCATTCATCATGATCAAGTGGGATTCATCCCAGGGATGCAAGGATGGTTCAACATATGCAAATCAGTAGATGTGATTATCATATCATCAGAATGAATGACAAAAGCTATATGATCATTTCAATAGATGCCAAAGAAGGATTCGATAAAATTCAACATCCCTTCATGATAAAAACTCTAAACAAACTGGGTATAGAAGGAACATACTTCAACACAATAAAAGCCAAAAATGACAAATCCACAGCTAGTATCATACTAAATAGGACAAAACTGAAAGCCTTTCCTCTAAGCTCTAGAACAAGACAAGGATGCCCCCTTCCACCACTTTTATTCAACAAAGTACTAGATGTCTTAGCCAGAGCAATTCAACAAGAGAAATATATAAAGGGCATCTAAATTAGAAAGGTAGAAGTCAAATTACTCCTGTTTGCAGATTATATGATCTTATATTTAGAAAAGCCTACAGACTCAACTCCTAGCTCTTGGCTTTGCCCCCCAGACTTGCGGCTCTACCTTCTGAGATACCTCGCATTCATTACCAAAAATGGCCTATGTTTGCAGCTGAGCAGCTTTCTCAATCTTCTTTCTGCCCAGAGAAAGTCAGGAGCCCAGAGGCCTTGTCTTAATTTTGTCCCTTTCAGCTCAAGCTGATAGTGTCCTCATAAATACAATACTCTCAAAAAATTTTATGCATTTCCTATGAATTTGATAGAGTTTCTCTCCATGCCCAAAAGGCATATTTATAATTGTTTTCAAGACATACCTCTATTTTGGACATGTCAAGTTGCTATGGAATAACTCCCTTAAGATCCTTAGAAACAATTTGTCTGACTGACAGAGTTTATTAAGCACCTTCTCGAATTTTGCTGAAATTTTAATGAAGATCTTATGGCCACAGTCTTGATTCAGTCTTTACCTTGAAACCATTTCCTATTTTGAGAATCTTTTGCCTACTGGATAGACTAGAAATTTGAAATCATTTTATTTCCAACCCAAAAAGTCCCGGCTCTTCTATAGTCCCTGTAAATTCTAATTATAAACTAAACATTTCATTCTTTGACTTATTTCTCTCTTCCCAGGTTAAAAATTTTTTAAAAATGGTCACATTCACCATTTTCTCTGGAAATCTCCTCAGCCAAGTCCACGAGTTCATTAGTTACATTTTCTGTCATCCAAGCCACAGGGGCCATGAGTTTCCTCATCACATGACACGGGTCACCCACTTATGGCCTTCTATAGCCAATTCCTCGCTGTTCTCATAGCATCTGCTAACAAAATCCTTGCTGCCATTGCGGCCTGCACTTGCCACTCAGTTGCCAAACCAATGTCACATGTTTAGGATTTTGCTACACTTGCACCTACTGTTAGATACCAATTTCTGTGTCAGTTTCTTTGGCAAGGAACAAAAGTAACACAATTGAGCAAAGGTAGTCTTTTCCACAAATGGTGCTAGAATAACTAGACATCCTCATGCAAAATACCCCAAAACTTAGTGTTTCAAAACAATCATAATTTCTTATTTCTCATGATTCTGTAGGTTGACTGGGGAGTTCTTTGCTGGTCTTGCCTGGATATAATCAGCAGGCAGGTCAGCTAGGGCTGTGCTCACCTGGGCCTTTCTCTCCAGAAGGTCTTTCGTCCTGAGCGTAACTCTTCACAGCATGGCAGTTTCAGGGTGACAAGAGAGCGAAAGCAGAGGCTCCACAGTCTCGTTATTGAGGCTGTGCCTAGATTCATAGGCACCCAATGTCACTTCTGCCATATTCTATTGGTCAAATCAAGTCACAAGGCCAGCCCATGGTCAAAGGATGGAAAAAATGTACTTCTCCTATTGGTTAAAGGAGTAGCAAAGAGGCAATAACACAGGGAAGAGTGATTCATTAGGGGCTATTACTGTAACAATATACCACATTTCTATACATGTATATAACGTATGGAACTATGTGAATATGTGCACATGATTTTTTTACATTTGAATTTGGAATCATGATATTTGCTTTACTAGTTTATTTAGATAAATGTAGTTCAGTCATAATATTTTGTGATAGCTAGTGAATGGCCTGTAATATATTTGGCAAAAGTAATGAATTCTTAGTGATTTGAGATTTGCCTAGAGCTCCTGGCTATAAAATGTTTCCTGTGAAGTAAAATGATATTGCTGAGGAATTTTTGTGGAAATTATAGGGTTTATGGATTAGCAAAGTGAGAATTAATGAGGTTCCTCTGTCTTTACTGCAACCTAAGAACTAGAATTCTTATAAAGAAATTAGTTCTAAGAGTGAAGACCTTTTTCAAATCATTCTGGCAAAGATGACATCATATCGAAGGCAGAAGGCTATAAAAGCCTAAATTTTGCCATTATAGAGATCATTTTTGTTGCAATGTATAATTTATGTTAATTAAATTTTCACATGGAGAATTTGGCAATAAAATTATTTATAATGTAAGTAAACACCTGTAATCTTACCGTAAAATTTTTTTAAAGGGTTTAGGACAATGCAAACTATAGTTTCCTATCTTTACTTCTCAGAGTCATTCTTACTAAATAGGAAATTAAGAAATTTTTATACACTAGAGTATAAAGTGTTGTTTCTTGATATTTGTAACTGAAACAAAATGTTATTTTTACTATTTTCAGAAAAGTGTAAAATGAGCGATTATAAAATGCATCATAATATTTACCATCTTCTTACATGCGTTACGGGAGCTACTAACAAAGCTGTATTGAGAGATAGTGAATAAGATTGTTTCAGCTGGTGGACACAGTTTTACATATGGGAGGAAGATCCAACCAAACTAGATAGAATGTCATGAAAAAATTTATACTACAGTACTATCATGCCATCCTAATTGTTTAATAGTCTTTATAAGGCAAAAAGTTTTCACCTCCTCCATTGACGACAACTTAAGACATTTTGATAGAACCAGCTCCAGAATAAATTTCACGCAGAAAATTTAAAAATCTGTGTGCAGAACACTTAAATACAGTAAAATTTTCAGTAATTCATCTTGCAAAATCTTTCCCCAACACCATTTCAAGTCTGACAGCCATTCTGCCAAAAAGTTCAAAATGTAAAATGGTTACGTGAGGTACCTAGAATAGTCAAGTTCAGAAAGGAGAATGGTGGTTTTCAGGAGATGGACGAGGGGGAAATGAGGAATTATGGGAGAATGCAGGGTGATTGTTGGTTGCACAACACTGTAAATGTACTGAATGCCACTGAGCTATACTCTTAAAAATGGTTAAAATTGTAAATTCTACGTTGTGCATATTTCACCACAATTAAAAATAAATACAATGAAATTAAAGTACTGCAACTACAAAATAAATGCAAACACGATTGTAGGTACAAAAAGTATAATATTATGCAACATAATCAACATCAAAAATGACATTAAGGTACAACCATGAAAGTAGATGAAAAAATCACGTTTCCAAAATGACAACTACAACCACTAATACAGATGAAACTCTGCTTCAGGGTCAGTCAGACTCAGGAGAAGCCACTGCTGAGAGGCATAGTGAAAGTGGGGCACAGTTAGTCTGCAAAACAGCTCAGAGCTTAAAAGATGACTGAGTCTTACATCAATTACTCCATTTAAATTTTTTAAAAAGTCAGGACTAGCTTAAGCGTAGAGATGTCTAAGTATCTTTACAGATCTTAGGACAAATTTAATAATCTCCACACAACATCTCAAATACTTGCAATTCCCATCTCTCTCCTTACTATGTTTTCCTAAGCTGTAGTCTTCCCCTGGCTATTCTCAGCCATTTTTCTAGGTCTCAGCTCAGACTCTCTGAGGATGCTCCCCATTTTTCCCTTTTCTTATGGTTTCCTCAGTGTTCAGAATCGCTCCAGTTTTCCTTCCAGTGCTCACCTGATTACCTGTGGGTCTTTCCAACAAGCCTAGAAGCTGCTGGAATGCTACAACTGTGCCTTGCTCTTCAGTGTATTCCCAGCCCTTAGTATAGTGTTTGCCCCATAGCAGACAGATAATACATGCTTGTTGAATGAATGAATGAATGAATGAAGAATTAAATGAATGAAACACACAGACTAAGCTTCATGAAGAGGGCTCAATTTCAAGAGATATGTTCAACTCCAAAGACAGGTCTGGAGACCCAATCATCTGATTGGAATGAAGTATGCAATCCACCAGGGAAATCACACAAACCAAGTCGTAGATAACAACAAGGGGTTTGAATGCAACTTCAGCCAATCCCCTATGCGAAGATATTACACTTCCCATCTGGTACATTCCAGAAAGCAATTTCTGTTCTGGAAAGTTGTAACTATTGCATTCAGAATATAATTCTTAAAAGGCCTGTGAAGAGCTGTGAAGAGTAGCTGATCCATTTGTCATTAAAAATGTTTTTCATTGGGCTTATTATGTGTATGTATAATATATTCATATATTAATATCAACCAAATTAAAAAGGCTCTGTGTTTTATCTATGTAAAATTTTATTGTAAATGTAAGAAAAAAACACATAAACATACAACTAAAGATAGTCTCAGAATCTCTCCACTCCTAATTCAAGCATCAAAGTAACAGATTCATCCCGGGGTCCATCGAGCCACCCATCCCTGTCCTCTCCACACTCCTTATGCTCACCTTTCTCTTCTCCATGTCCATCTCTGCCTTTAAATTGCCACTGTTGAGATTTATAGGTTTTCTTATTTTCATTTGTATTTGTTCAGTTTTTAAAACAAGTTGGTAAGTTTACAATTTCTCTTTCAAAAACAAAAAAACTAAATTAAGTTGCACTTTACTTATTTGTGAACCCCAATTGATTTCCTGCCCACACCTTCCCTTCCCTCACATCATTCTTGAGTAGAATCATCTGTGATAGAAGAAAAGCCTCTCACGACTATTGCAGGCCTAGCAAATGAAGTGCATGGCAGAAGCCACCCAAAGCTCTAGCCCTGCCACCTAAAAACCACCGTTTACTCTCTTGAGTGCCAAAGGGCACTGACTATATTATTAATACAAATAAGGGGATGTATCTTCCAAGTGATCACTTAGTAGCATAAATACTAATATAAAATAAGATACTACATCTGCCCATTTTGATGGCTCCTAAACTATTGGAAATGTGTCCCCTTGAACTCTAATATTTTGAAAATCCCAGAAAAGGCAGAACTACATCAGAAAGAAGCTGAAAAGAAAAATCCCTATAAGCAAAGGCCAACTCAAACCCTAGATCGCTTTTCCTCCCTGCAATCAGCATGTTATAGAAAACAAACAGTATTTTCATTTAGGAACATATGGTTCAACACTCATTACTCTGTGCCAGGACCTAGCAGTGCATAAATGGCTTCCCCTTATTGGGAAAAGTGTCTTCTCTCCCCATTTGGACTCTAAGCCCCCGAGGAAAGGGCTTACACAATTCTGTCTTTGTGTAGCCAGCACCTACCTTTCTAGCCTCAGGAATAAGGGCTGAGGCACCACTGGAGGTGCTGAGGAATAACAGGGGCGGGGGGATGGGTAAGGAAGAGACTGCCAAGCAGCTAGTTTATGTCATTTACGTTTATTCAATAGGCAGGTTTAGTACCTACTATAAAATTAAGATATCGATAAAAAGCTAGCATTTGCTCATTTTATATATTTATTATTTATCACTTCTCATGGTTTTGTGGGTTGACTGAGCTCAGCTAGGCAGTTCTTGCTGGAGGCCTTTCATGCAATTGCAGTCAGAAAGCAGCTGGGGTGAGAGTCAACAGAAGGTTCAACAGGACTGGACATCCAACACAGCTAGTTTGCACACTGGCGGTTGATGTTATCTGTTGGCTGGGAGTTCATTGCTGGGAACAATTTGCATGCTATCAACCTGCCCACCTACATGTGATCTCACCTACACACAAATCCTGATTCTTGAAGATTGTAGCTGCTTCCCGAGAGGAAATGTTCTAAGAGCAAGCATTCCAATAGAACCATATAGAGGCATCAAGATTCTTATGATAGAATCTTGAAAGTCACAGAGTGTCACTTCAGCTACAGCCCAGATTCAAGATACACAAAAGTGTGAATAAAGGAGGCACAGCTCCTAAGTGTGGGAAATCTGTGGAAAAGGAACAAGATAGATAGATAGAAAGAATTTCTGTACATTAATTTATATTTATATATATCCAGATATTAGACGATGTGCCTTACCAACATTATTTCATTCACACACAAAAAATGAATCCTTATAGATAAGTATAAGCATCCCAGTTTTACAGATGAGGAAGCTGAGGCTCAGAGAAGCTAAGTAATTTGTCTGAGATTGCCCAGAAATATTTTTCCTCTCTGAAATCTCATGAGTCATCTGCCACTATTAACCCAAAGCACTCAATCAACTTTCTCTACTACTTCCCAGGTGCAAGGTTTTGTTCTAAGGAGCACTGTTGAAAATATGAATGAGAAAGGCAATCCTTTGCCTTCAAAAATTTTATAATCTAGTAGAGATGGTAAGAGAATTCATGGCTGAACAAGAAAACCGCAGGTGTGACAGATCCCCCTTAATTCAAACTGCTGAAATTAAATATTGGGAATATCCAAGGGAAATTGCCCTGAAACCTTCCCTGATCCTTTTCATGTTCTTCAGAAAGGTTGAAAGAAAAAGTGAGAATAAGGAAGACCTGGGTAAAGGGTAGCACTAGCATGCAGGAGCCCCTTGAAGGGCCCCTAAAAGGCTACTGAAAGGAAGGACAGGCCACCACTGCTCTTTGGATTCTCTCACAATAATGAAGGACCTTTGTTTAATATGTAAAAATTTAAATGCTATTGATTCCTTTCCAAAAAGCTATGCAAACAGGGTGTATAACTGTGTTTTTGTGCCAAAGAGTGGGTTTAAAAAGCCTTTTTCCCTTTCCCCTGTAGTAGGTGGATAGTCATAAAACCCTCAACCATTTTATCACATTGTTGATCACTTTCTCTACCTACAGGGCAATAATTTTCCACGCTGTAACCCAATCAATATGCTATCTACCACTGACTCCCCTTGCTACGCTTCTCCTCACCCTCTCAGTTACCAGATTTTTTAAAATTACAACTTTTTAAAAGTTTTAGACAATTTAAGTCTGTGGTATCTTTCCAAGCTATTAGTTTAGTTTTTGATTTTTTTTTAAAAAAAAGGTGTATATGTACTTGCTTTCAACTGTTAAAAGCCAGAGAGTTTAGTCTTAAGAACCCGAGTCACAGTACACCTTATTTGTCCCCTTATGTCTCGCTACTGCAGCCCTAGGTGTTTTGTATAATGCATGAGTGAACCCCGCTTAGAAATAGAAATGCATTTTCAATAAGTATTTATTATGTTGTTCTGAGCATACAGCTTTAAATTTGCCCGCTGTAGCTTGAAGCATTACACAAACTGTTGGTCTGCTGACTGCCTCTCTGGCAGCAACACACAGAGAAAATAGATTGCTAAGGGTTTTTTCCCCTCCTCCTCCCCCTCTCCTTCTCTCTCCTATCTCCTCCCTCTCCCTCTCTCTTTCTCTCTCGCTTTTTCCTTTTTCTCCTTTTTAGAACCAGTTGTGAACATTTTTTAATCTTGTGGCATTTTTAATCAACACGTATTTCCTTCCAGGACCTCTGATCCTCTATTGATTCCCATTAAAATGCTTTTCTTTTCTTTGCCCCCTCTGCTGATCGAATTTCAGATCAGCCACAGGATATGCAACTAACCTTCCGGCACTACTGAACCCAACCGAGCGAGGGTGATCAAAAGGCTTGATGCATTCATTAAACATTCCCATCGCCCGGGCAGGAGCTCTAATGGAAGCTATCTCTTTGCATTACAATTTTTTTTTTCCTTTTTGTCTTCCCCCCACCTCCAAAAAATGTTTTTTGCCTTTGATCGCAAGGGGGGTGGGGGGAGAAAACATGAGAACAAAAGAGACCTATCTTTTTTCCCCGGGGCTGACGTCAGTTTGATTTTACTGACAACTATTCGAGCGTGTGTAGCAGTTGGAAGCGGCCCCACGCCCGCCCCCCCTTCCACTTTTGGGAGAAAACAAGACTTTTAGCGGCTCCGGAGACGCGCCCTGAAAATGGCCCGCTCGGGCTCTGCGCTCGCTGCCCTCCCGCCCGCTCGGCAAAGGGCATTCGAGGCTTATTTGTGTGGCACGATCTTTACTGGGGCGGAAAACACGCGGCGGGGGAGGAGCGGGAACAGACGCAGCCGGGCGGGGAGAGTCAGGAATGTTCCTTCCCGGAGTGGGGAGAGGACACGGGCAGAGAAAATAGTCCCCGCCCGGCGCGGGGTCCGGGTCCCGGGCGGCTCCGGGCGGGGCGGTGGCGCGAGGGTTCCGGCCGCGCGGAGTCGGGGCGCAGGGAGCCTCCGACCCCGCGGGCGCGCGTGCGCGGTGCGGCCCCCACGCCCCGGCCGCCGCGGCCTCGGCGGCGCCAGCCTCCGGCTAGGAGAGCGCTGCGGCGGGCGGGCCGCAAAACGTGGGCCGGAGCCGAGCGCGGATCGGGCGGCGCCGCGAAGTTCGGGAGGCAGCGCGGGGCCGAGCGAAGAGCCCGAGAATCCCGCGCGCGGCGGAGGGCGCGCGGCCCGTCGGAGAGGCCCCGTTCCTGCGTCTCCCACCTGGCACTGCGGCCGAGGAGTGCGGCTCGCGATGCCCGTGCGAAACTCCCAATCAGGCCTGGCAGGAAGTGGATCCAATCAGGGCACAGCCCCGTCCTGCAGTTGCCAGGAGCCTAAGATCTATGACCGACTTAAGCCATTTCTGGAAAAGGGTCATATTTTCCAGGCTTTCGTGAAGTAGTCATTGCTCCTATTCTAAATCTGGAGGCGAATGCGCATCTATTTCAGGGAGGAAGAAAGATGTGAAAAGTAGACTGGACTCCGGGAAATGTGGGTAATGGGGTTGGACCCGTGCCTGGTGTCCGCCCCCCGTGGAGCGCCCCTGAGATGCGGATTCCTTAAGCTTAAGGCCTGTTAGGCGCGAAACAAAGTCCCCGGCGAATTCGCCAGAGGTAAAAAGACGAATTAAGAATGATCACTTACCTCTCAGGGTCTTGAATGTTACTAAGGGAAACCACGCATCCAATAAAAGTCAACCCGTGCTGGCTCCTCGCACCTCGTCCTCACCCCCAGTTGAGCATTTCCCACACTGGAGTCCAAGTTCGTGTGTTCCAAGCTAGCTCCCCATGGCTGGAGATTCCCGGAGGGAGGATACTAAGGCTCATTGTTCTGTGTATCTGCCCCAGCTCTTCAGAGCACACCATAGGCGCTGAATAAATGCTTTCCTATGAATGTATGTTGGAAGTGCCAGTAAAGTGCTGCGAAGCACAGAGAAAAGAACAATTGTGACTAAGGGGATCCGACGATGGTTTGTGAAGAGCCAGGCATTTGTGCTGGACCCTGAAGAGCAACCATAGGTGACAGTAAAGGTCATTCCAGATTTGAGAGAACAACGTGAGCAAATGAGGCGATGTCCCGCGGGTGGGAACTCCAGGGATCTGCACCGAAGTTCTCGGGGGCCATGGAAAAGGAAGCCGGGAGTCCGGAGCTGGGAGGCCTTGAATACCTTGCCACGTAAGTAACGGCCAGGAAAGCACAGCGCATATTCAGCAGTTCTGGAATATGGGCAGGCAAATACATAATAAAATAGGGAATATGGGCATACAAAAACAAAAGTAATAAGAAAAACAAAAGAGGACAGTTTATAGGGGAATTTCAAAAAAATTATATGAAATAAAAAAGGAATGCCAAGGAAAATCCCTGGCCTGACACTCTCAGAACAAAACATTTTAATAATATTTGAGGGAAATTTCCTATGGAAGAGGGAGAGAAAAGAGGTAACAATGAAATTACTGTTTTGATTAAGATCTTTGACCATTGCAATATTTCTCATCAGCGAAAGCATGAACTGGTTAAGAAACACAGGAGAAGATATGAGACATCACTATGAAGAAAGAGCGGGAACTCAGAAATATCAAGAGCACAGCAATACATTAAAAACAAGATAAATGTGCATCATTAAGGAATTTTAAATAAATTGTGACACACTCAATAGACTATTATGCAGTCATTAAAAATGCAGTGTATGTATTGGAAAGATGTTCACAATGTATTGTTATGTGAAGAAGCAAGTTACAAATCAGCGTGTCTAGAAGGACATATCTAAAATATTGGCAGTGACTCTAGATGTTTTGATTTTTAGTGATTTTTGCTTTCTCCTTCATAGCTGTAAGTACTGTCTGAATTTTTACAATGAGAAATTAATCAAAAACAAACACAAGATTAAGCAAAGTTTTAATCTTTTGAAAATGTATGTGATTCTACTGTTATGAAACTAAAGTGATGTCTGTGGCATTGGAAATCCTCATGGCAAATGGTAAGAAGACAGTCTCCAGAGTCAGACTGATCAAGGCTGCACGGGCACCATTTTTATTGTCTGTGCCTTCCATCTGGCTCAAGCTACTTCAAGACTTGTTTGGGCCTCAATAACTTCATCTATGAAATGAAGATAATAACAGCATCTACCTAACAGGTTGTCGTGAGAGATATCTGTAAGACACTTAGTGCCTGGCCCCTACGAGGCACTCAGGGCTCAGCGAGTGGAAGCTTTTATGGGAGGCAGAGCACAGCCTTTAGAAAACACCATCCTTACTGGATCTTTCCTCTAATGCCTGCACATATTCCTCCTCTCCCTCTCAGATGGTAAAATTGTACTTCTCCCCCATTCGAAGTTAGGGGTGGCCGTGCAACGGGTTCTGGCCAACAAAATGAGCAGAAGTGACATGTGTCACCAGTGAGCACTTTGCCATTTTCTCTCTTTCCAACTGTCATGACAACCAGAAGTGCCCGGGTAGTATCTGCCAATGTCCCAGATTGAGGACAACGCAGATCCTCCAATGACATTTGATAGACATTCAGCACGAGGGAGGAATAACCCTTTGTTATTGTAAGCCACTAGGATTAGGGGCTCTTTGTTACCAGAGCCTAGTTCAACTCATCCTGACTGACACAGACACTTAAATCGTTTTGCAACCTTGAGAAAGTTACTTACCTGTTCCAGATTGCCATCTCTTCCCCTATAAAATGTAGGTGTTAGTATTCCTACTCCATAGAGTTGGAGGAGAAAATGAGTTAAATGTCTATAAATTTCTTGGCACTGCCTGACAGCTGGTAAGTACACATGAAATGACAGGGACTATTATTGTCTCAACCACACCTGCATCATTCCACATCTATTAAATGGTAGCAGGTATCCATGTGAGGGAATCAGTTGGTGCTTGCATCTCATCTCTCTACCACTGGATATGCTTGAACTGCAGCTGTGTGAATAGAGATACTTATACATGAATAAAATAGAGTCAATGTAGGCAAGGAAACTCATTCGGATATTATTGAATATCTGACATCATTCATCCTTGGAAGAAATGCTATATGTTCAAGTCCTTGTGGAGCCAGCAACCACATGGCCAGTAGGACATATCTCTACCATTGATGGCCAAGAGAGTCACCTGGAGAGCTAAGGCCACCAGAAGGTTCCAAGGACCCTCAGGGTCACACTAAGAGTATGAATGTGATTTAGAGAGATGGCTATAAAGATAGTGACCAAGAGTTTCTTCTAGACTAAACTAGTTTTCTTATCCTCTTAGAGTCATAAAAATGTAAGTGGTATGTAATGCAAAAGAGAGAGAGAACTGTGCATCTGGGTTGTTCTGATGCTCTGTGGGCTCTCCTGCTTAGATTGGGGAGTAAAGAGAGCATGTGGCCATAAAAAATCTAGTTTTCAGGGACTAGGAAAGCTGTGTTTCTGTGGCTACATAATCAGGAAGGCTGGCAATTCTGACAGAAAAGCAACAGTCCTCTGAGGGTGTTTGGGCACGAGGCCAGACACCTTGGAGAATCCAGGAGTGTAATGAGCGGGACGCAGTGGGGTGTGCTATAGCTTCTTCCCGATAGGGAAAGGGATAGAAGGCCACTGAAATTCTCAGGCAATGCACAATAGAGCCTCTATTACCTGGATTTCAGTTACTCAAGGCTCATGTTAAATGAGGCACTCAAAAAACCTCTTCACTCCCTCCGAGAAAGAGTAGCACGCAACAAGAAGAGTAATGAGTAATGAGCAATCGTACCTTTACATTTGCGGGGTACTTGATAGTTAAGCAAGTGTTTTCACATTCATTTCGTTTCATCCTCACAATGAAAGGATCAATCAAGTAATAGAGAAATTTTGCCTTTATTGTACTTCTACTTGACTTGCTGGAAAGTGTATGGTCTTCTAGACATTGGGTACCCCGTCAATACAGAAGGCAGCCACAAAGCAAGGGAAAGGCAGGGAGCTGGCCCTGGGACTTGGCAGCCCACCTGAAATGAAGATCGTTCAGCAGCGGGCACACAGTCTAACTGCAACGTGAGCACTTGGTTTCTGTTTCCATCACAGCCAACACCATTTCCAGGACGAGCACACTGCTCCCACATTGATGACCACTCCCCTGGAGCACTTCCTGCCCCCACCCCGCCAGCCTCCATGTTGAAGCCCAACTAATCTCCCTGAGCACCACCCTGCTCATGCCATGTGCTCACGAAAGCTTCCCAATACCTGCGTACGAGCTCTGAGGCCTGTAATTGCAGCACCCTTGTGGGCTGCTCCCACGCTACTAACTCCTAATTTAGTCAAAGTCCATCCCCAAGCTTCCCTCACCCTGGCTGGACTGCCCCTCCTTGTCCTCGCCTCAAATCAGAGTTCTACACACAAGGCCAGCAGCTGTCATATCCTCCATGAAAATGTCATTGATACCTCTAATTGACAAAGGTTTTTCCACATCCCTGAATTACAGTAGGTTTTCTGTGGTTCCACGCAGCCCTCTTCAAACTAGGTACACCTCTTCTTCCGGGGCTGACTTTCCAGAGGTGCCCACAGTCAAGGATATTTTGAAGGAAAGCAACATGCAGATCTTCAAATTAAGTATCTGCTTTGTATTAAATACCCCGGCCCGCTGTCACAATGGCTCTGTCTCTGCTTTTCAAAAGAAAAGTGTCCCTCTCACTCATTCCTAATCTTACTGTGGTACATGGTTGCTCTGGGGTTTAAAGAACCCTCCTGGATACCAAATAGAAGAAAAATGGAAAGTATTGCTGTAGGGGGAGGGAGGTGGCTGGTTCTAAGGCCCATGTATTAGTTTGCCAGGGCTGCCTTAACAGGGTACCACAGACTGTGGGGCTTAAACAACAAAAATTTACTGTCTCGCAGCTGTGGAGGCCAGAAGTCCAAAATCAAGGTGCTGGCAGTGTTGGTTCCTTCTGAGGACTGTGCGGAAGGGCCTGTTCCAGACCTCTGTCCTTGATTTGCGGGTAGCTGTCTACTCCCTGTGTCTCTTCACGTCATCCTCCCTCTGTGCGTGTCTGTCTCTATGTTCACATTTCCGTTTCTGTAAGAACACCAGCCATAGAGGATTAGGGACCACCCTAATGACCTCATTTTAACTAATTCCATCTACAATGACCCTATTTCCAAACAAGGTCATATTCTGCAGTACTGAGGGTTAGGACATCAACATATAGAGAGGACAAAATTCAACCCATAACAAATTGGATGACAAATCCTTTACAAATCGGGTGGTTTCCAATACTTTGATTGCAGCAAGACTGAAACTGAAGGAGGATCTAAAAAAATTGTCAGCCAATAGATCATTAAGAATAATCCTTGACGATAGATTACCATAGGATTCAGAGCAAATAAGTCAGGAGTTCCAAAAATTGCAAGACATTTTTATATCAAAACTCTTTCCATTCTCATCTACTTATTTACAAGAAGAACGGGATTTCTCATCTCTAAAAAATGAAAAATAGAAATAGAATTGATGCCACACACTGTCATTCCAGCAATCTAGCAATAAGCAATACATATCCACAATCATATAATGTTTCAGAAAAGGACAGCATCATCTATCTCATTAAGAAATGCAAACTTCCAATAAAACTTTACTTTTTATGTTAGCATTTATCAAAGCTTGCTATTCATTTAGGTTGTTTTGATCAATTGTATAACAGTACTCATTGCAATGATAACTCAATCCAGAAAACACTTAGAACCTACGGGCAAGAGAATTTTAAGGTGTATAAATTTTAATTTTTATATATATGTTTGATAGATAAAAGTACAATGGGATATTCAGCAAAAGACTTTCTATCATAATTATATTACATCAGCCTAAAATTCTGAAGGGGAAGTAGAATGGAAATAAAATTTCAAAGAGAAAATGGAATACAGTTTTTGCTTGCTAAAGATGAGTTGTTTGTGTATTTCTTAAGTGAATGATGGTGAGTAACAAACCATGATGGGATTTACATTCCATTTAGATACATTTAAAAGAATGATGTCACAGATTTATTTTTAAATGCCAATATTTACAATATGCTAGAATTGACATTTTTCACAATTATTTAAATTTATGATATAATTATAGATATCGATTTTAAAATGTGCAAAGAAGAGCATAGTTTTCTAAACTATTTTGGGGCCCTTAAGTAAAAAAATATTTACAGACTGATTCAGCATGCCGTACCAAATTTTGCATTATTCTGTAGCTGTCTAGGTGTCTCAGGGGATATTTAGAATGTGGTCTTCTGTCGCTCACTGTTAATCCAGGGAAATTAACTGAGCTTGGGTCTTGACCAAGTGTTGCCGCCATTTTCACCCACACGTGGAGTGATGGAATTGGATAAAAGCTGGAAATCTTTGATTCCTTACTGAGAGACAGCATGGTGGCGTGGAAAGTGCTTGGTCTTAAAACCACAGTGAGATGCTACTTCACACTCAGTTAGGATGGCTATTATCAAAAAAAGAAAGAAGCCTCTGGAAAAAGCACTATGATGATTCCTCAAAAAATTAAAAATAGCACTACCATATGGTCCAGCAATCTCACTTCTGGGTATATACCCAAAAGAATTTGAAAGCAGGATCATGAAGAAATATTTGTACACCCACATTCATAAGATCATTATTTGCAACGGTTATAAGGTGGGAATAACTGAAATGCCCATGAGCAGATGAACAGATAAATAAACTGTGGTCTGTCCATACCATGAAATATTATTGAGCATCAAAAAGGAAGGAAATTCTGAAAAATGCTACAACATGGAGGGACCTTGAGGATATCACGCTAAGTGAAATAAGCCAGTCACAGAGGGACAAATGCTGTGTGATTTCACTTACTTGAGGTACCTAGAATAGTCAAACTCATACAGACAGAAAGTAGAATGGTGGTTAGCAGGGACTGGGGGTAGAGGAATGAGGAGTTATTGTTTAATGGGCATAGAGTTTTAGTTCGCAAGATTTAAGACATTCCAGAGATGAAGCTGGGTGCAGTGACACACCCCTGTAGTCCCTGTTACTCGGGAGGCCGCAGCTGGAGCATCTCTTGAGCCAGGAGTTAGAGTCCAGCCCAGATAACATAACGAGCTGCCAGCTCTAGAAAAAAAGGTCTGCGAACAGATGATGAGATGATTACATGGCAAGGTGAGTGCACGTGTGTCACCAAACTATACGCTGAAGTACGGTTAAAATGGTAAATTTTATTTATGTATACTTTGCCACAATTTTTTTAGGTATGTGACCTTGAAGTGTTGCCTAAACTCCCTGAGCCTCAATTTCCTCCTGACTGAAAGAAAGAAAAATGCCTAACTTGGAGGATTGTTACGAAAATGAAAACACAGACAGATCTCTAGTGGCTGCTATGGTGTGCCACCCCTACAGGGTGAGGTGTCACTGTCCCCACCACCGGGGGTGTTGAGTGCTGGCACCAACAGCTGGGTCCCTCTCTAGGCACCGGCCCACAAAGGGAGCTGCCTGGCCCAAGGGTATAACCCGTCTTGGGGAACAGCAGCTGGTCGATGCCAACTTCCGAGGTCCAGCCCTCTCAGCTCAATTCAGGAACACTCTGAAGGGCCATCCCAATCCCGAAGTTTCCAGCAGGGTCAGCTGAGGTCTCCCTCCTTCCAGTTCTGCTTCTATCACATTCTTAGGTGGTGAGGGAACAGGTCTTCTGCATGTGGACGTCCAGCTCAGCGTCTGTTTCCAGTTACCCCTACCCTGCTCAACAGCTCTGGGAGCTCCCTGCTGGCCTCTGAAGGAAGCCTGCAATGCTTGTCTTGTCCCATGAGGCCCCAAAAGGCCGAGCCCCTTGCCTGTCTGCCCTGCTCTTCTCTGCCCCTCCTCCTGCCTCACCCCTTTACCCCTTGCTCACCCCCCCACCCCCTGGCCTCGAGGATTCCAAGCTTGATTCACCTTGGTGCCTCTGCAGCAGCTGTTCTCTCTGCCTGCACACGCATTCCTACAGGTCACCTCCCCAGAGAAGCCTGCCCTAAAATACCCACTACATGCACCCCAGCCCCCCAGCCCTTTACCCTGCTTTGTTTTTCCTCATGGCTTTTATCGTTACTTGAAATGACAGCATATACTTACTTGCTTCAAAGCACTAGAATGTTCCCCAAAGGCAGGGACTTACTCGCCTTGTGCCCTGTGGTACTCCAAGCAACTAATAGAATGGCTGGCACATAATAGGCACTCCAGAAACATTTGTGGAACAAATTAATGAATTAGAGATAATGTACACTGAGCATACAGCCCCGTGTATACCATATGTCAGGGCCTCACAGATGGTACATTATTATTTTATTATATTTCTTATCTGTCCAACTCAGACAGTGAATGTCAGACAGGGTCCTTCCTTTGCATCTTTTTCTATAGTGCTAGGCACAAAATCACTCCGTAAATACTTCTTAACTAGACTTGACAGGTTCCAAAGCCAATGGTAAGAGAGAACTGAGATTATTTTTGTTGAAGCTGGCCGGTTGGTTCTATTTCATTTGAATGGTCAAGATTCTATCACAGCACATCAAGTCTCTATTAAAATTAATTAGGATCAGACTCTATCCATCCATCACTCCGCAGGGAGAGAAGGTGGCGGGGCTCCCCTCCTACATTATTCTGGGCACTATTGGAGGTAGGGGGTGGCTCTGTGGCACCATGTGACATTTCTTTAATCATCAGATAATTTTAAATATTATTCAATAATCTCTTAAAAACTACAAAAAGAGAGGTAATAGGTGTGATCCCTGTCCCCAATCACATAAAGTCCAAACCCAGGAGAGCAGAAGAGAGGCCCCATTATCTTGCACCTGTCCCCTAACTGTACTCATCGCCCCGGGCAATTTCCTCTTCCGTTTCAGTCAAGGTCTGACAGGAATGCACTGCCTGGCATTCCTGCCTGTTTGACATCCCATGTTCTTGGCTATACAATGATAGCGCATTTTATGAATTCTGTGGCATGCAAGAGTCCTGCTTTGCCATATTCAGGGAGGAGCAAACACATATGTGCAACTTAAATGGCCTGTCTCCTCACTATACAGTTATCATGTGCCTCTGTTCAGCGAAATAAGCCTTCAGAATGTTGTGATAATTCTTTGCTCTTCTTCCCTTTTTTCAGATGCAAGAAAACCTACAAAAAGGAGGCCATGTTGCTACCACTAGGAATGCCTTCAAAGGAAGGGACGATGGCCTAGTGCTAGGGAAATTCACATCCATTTTGTAATTTAATCCATGCCACAATGCTTTGAGGTAGCTGGTATTGTCCTCAATTTACAGATGAGGAAAGAGGTTAAAGAGATTAAGTAATATACCTTGGGTCACCCAGATGGTAAGTAATAAACCAGGATTTGAACTAAGCTTCCTTTGATTCAAGAGTCTCCTGTAAGAATCTGTGATCTGTAATTCACCCTTGGGCTGGGTTCTGACTCCCTTGGGCGCAGGCTTGGTTACCCTAAAAATAGCTCCCTCTCTGCCCTGGATCCTATTTCAAAACAACAACAGCAACTATAAAAAGTTGCCCTACCCAATTAAAAAACGTTATCAATATACAATAATTAAAACAGAATGGCGAGCGGTGAAATAGTAGAGTTCAGAAATAAACTCAGGTATGTGATAAAGGGAGCCTTTCAAATCAATGGGGGAGAAGTAGATTGTTCTATAAATGTTATTGGAAAACCTGGTTAGTGAAACAATTAGTGGATGCCCAATAAGTGCTTATAATTAGTTTATTATAAAATTAAATGAGATAACCCACATTCTCCAGCTTCCACAGTAACTGCTGAGAAAAGAGATTCAGGAAAACTTTTTGAGTTCTGGACTTCTTCAGTCTCTAGTCTGTATCACACTCTGACCTTGATTTCTCACACAGTCTCCTATAATACTTTCAGATTTGCAAAAGTACTTTCACTACCCCATTAGTGCAGGGCAGATGCTATTATTCTCACTTCCTATATAGGGACACTGAAGCTCAGAGAGGTAACGATCACAGCTGGTGTGGCCGTGTGAAACTTAAATACGGCTTCCTCACTCCTTGTGTCGTGATCTTAATGCTAGACTCGCTGTATATGGTCCCTCCCCGCCTCCAGCCTCACCTTCGCACCACACAATTTAACAATGCAAAACAAATAACATCAATACATTAACGTCGACAGGATAACTGTGTGAATTTCTGTGTATTCATGGTTAGTCTTTGTCCATAGCACACATACGCTACATAATTACAATCACTAATTACAGTTTAGTGGCCCACTTTCCCACTTAGCATAGGATCCTAACCACCAATGCTCTCTCCAGTTTTGTAGCAAATGACAGACAGCTGCACATCTTGCAGGCTCCTCTTCTTTAACATGTCAACTGCCACACCAGAATAAAATGATTTTCCTTGAGGCCACGGTGTTTTATTACAAAACTAGAATAAAAACTTCAACAACAAAACAATCCTTTCTAATTTAATGAAAAATTTGTTATTTTTTATTGTTTTCTGGTTTTTTCAATAAAAACGTATGTAAAAACTTGAAAATTAGTAATATAAAAAGTAATGTGAAAACTTGAAAAATAGTTCATAAGGCTAAAGCGTTTTCTTGACTTGTCAGGCTTATGTGTAAATTGAAAGGCAAACATAAATAGAAAAATGAAATTTATTGACTTCTATTCATTCAATCCATGTTTTTAGAATTAAATTGTCAATATTAATTGTAACAATAAGAACATCAACATGTAAGATTTTCAGGAACCAACTGCAGGGTTTTGCCCAGGGTTTGCTTCACAAGGCCCCAGGCTCAAAACTAGTGTGAGTTAAATACAACTCACATGGCAGTTAATGTGTTAGAGTCATAATGTAAGTGTCTGTCTCTAATCCAATTGCTCTTAAATGAATTTTGTTCACCTGAGTGAGTGTATTCAGTTGTGTTCCTCTTTAGAGGCATCCGTGTGTCTCTCCCCCCTAAACAGGAAGTCCAGTTTGTTTTCCCAATTCATGGGTAACTTTCAGTGCCGTGTTTGGTTTCCTCTGCTGTCGGGATTTCTCTCTTTTGCAGGTCAATGCCCAGGTGTAGGCACATAAGGAGGTGTCTGTTGGCTTCTCGGAGTTTATGACCATCGCATTCCTGTTAAGGATTCACCCCTCCTTTTTTTAACCTGTGGCTTCCCAATTTAGCTTCCCCAGGACAGTCATCACTAAAACTATGATTCACCCCCCATGGTTTCCTCCCTGGCCAGGGAGAAATTGCAAACTGAACATTTTCATCACCATTATGTATACAGTATGATTCATGGAGAACAGACTCTACTTAGCGTATTAAATAAATTGTTGTTTTCAATCGTCCACACTGAATGTTAGAAAAGAAACATTTTACATACTTAATATTCTACTCTCCCCATTTCAGGAGCTAGAAATGGTATCATGGAAACATATGATGACTTGATTAGTCTCTGTTTGGAAACAATATAGACAGAAGCACAGAAAAGATACATTTTGGTCAGTGCCCGTCCTAAATGCTTCCTAAGGTCAAGTTCAGTTGACTTAAAAAAATAATCTATGAGGGCTTAAAAAAGTAACATTCAAACAGTCTTTTAATAAATACTGAATGTCTACACAGAACTCTAAAGAGATCCCTGAAAGAAGAAGTTGATTCGTGAAGCCAAGTTGTCTAGCAGACAAACACACCGGCAAAATCTGGTGGAAAAGGGTGATATAAAGTGTCGTCGGTTGTAATGTTGTTGCAAAAGGTTGGTTTTGATCAGGTTGTAACTACAAGTACCTTTACTTAATTAAAACAGAGATGGCAAAGCTACAGAATAAACGGCAACAACAACAATAATTAGGAAAGATTCTTGTGTGACCTGGTTTTGTTTTCAGACATCTCATTGTAAGAGCTTTGCGCAAGGGGAAGGTCAAGACTGATTTTTTCCTATGAACTTATTTTATCTATTAGCAAATCCAGCTATGTTCTTTTTCACCATTAAGGAGCTTTTCCTGGAGAAAAGAAATCCTAATTTCATTTTGAGAGCCAAGAAGGAAAATAACAAATTTATAATTTAGGATATTTATAATATACTCAGACTGAGTCTGCCTTTTCATGACTCAGCTAACATAGGTTAGGAATGGCCAAGAGTGTTTGAATATTATGCTTTAGTGAGGTGTGGGTATTGCCAATAGTTGAAAGTTATGGTAGCTGTAATTCAGAAGCAGGAATAATAGTGTCGACCTGAGAAAAATGTAGTACTACAGCAACAAGCCAAATTGCTGGCATTGTCAGCTGCTGTGATGTCACTGTATTGATCGTCCCCTGTGAAACATGAAGCTCTTTATTTGAATCATTTGTATAGGTATCATATTGGGTTAATTGCAAAGCAATTGGATTTAATAATAATACAATCATGTGTCCGTGTACATTGATTCCTAGCATTGCGAGATGTGAATTGCTCTTGATCATGAGGTTGTGCTTCCCGACGCTACAGGATGAGCAAGTCTCAGGCTGATCGTGTAAAATTTAAGCTGCCTAGGGTGAGCTTTAACTCACTTGCCAGTTTGGATTGTTACTGCAAATGCTTTATAGGCCTGGAACATGACTGGTTATAAATGGGATGCCCTTGAACTCGAATTGTTTGAAAAAAACAGAGCTTCATGTTGAGTTAACAGCATGCCTTAAGATCAAGCACCAATGTAAACGCAGTCAATGAAGGCTTTCTGTTGGCCATGCTTGCGTGCAGAATTTCATAGTTGCTGAAATTATTTCACTCTCAGCTAAGTTAGTTAGTCCACTGAATAAGGAATGCAAGAAAGGTGGTTCTCAAAGTGGGCAGAAATTCCCTCAAAAGCAAGATGCATGCCAAATAAATTAATGACTGAGTTAATGATTTCATAATAACTAAAGATACAATATAGTCTTATATTTGCATAGTTATTTTTAATGTTTAAAATTGGTGGGTTTTGGTTAATATTTGGTTAATATTTTCTGTTTTTCCAGTTGAAGATTATTTCTTTCTAAGAGAGATGAAGCAAGGTTAAAAGTAAATTTTTTATGGGAAAATTCCACATCCAAATGATGAAAGAAAAACTGAAGAAAAAAATTCAAGACAAATCTGAGTAAGAAAACGCAGGAGGATTTAGAGAAAGAGGAAAAAGGAAAAAAGAAAAATAGTGAAAAGAAAAAGGAGGAGGAAGAAGAGAGTGAGAAACAGATGAGTTAGAAATTGAGAAGATTGGGCCGGGTGTGGTGGCTCATGCCTGTAATCCCAGCACTTTGGGAGGCGAAGGTGGAAGGATGGCTTGAGGCCAGGATTTTGAGACCAACCTGGACAACAGGTCTCTACAAAAAAGGAAAATTAGCTGGGCATGGTGGTGCGCACCTGTAGTTCCAGCTACTCGGGAGTCTGAGGGAGGAGAATTGTTTAAGCCCAGGAGTTGGAGGTTACAGTGAGCTATGATCATGCCACTGCACTCCAGCCTGGACAACAGAGCAAGACCTTATCTCTAAAAAAATTTTTTTTTAATTTTTAAAAAAGTAAGAAAACGAGAAGATTGAGTAACAGAGTAAATATTATCTGACACAATACAGGTACTCAATAAATCTTTTTGAATATATTATTTGATTAACCAGGATTTAAAAAATTTTGTAAAAAAGTAAGTAACTAATCAAAATGTGTTGTCTAGATTATTGTCTTTGATGTGTCTAAATAGGAACAATAAAGTTCCTATTTAGAATAAGTTTGTTTAGGACAAACTTTGCTACATGAATTTACATTAAAATATTGTTTTCATCAGTTATATTTACTTTGTCCATTGTTTGAACTAGTACAATTGCTATGACCCTTTCTTCATACCATTGAACTTCATGGTCAAATTAGAGAGATGCCTGGGAGAACCACTGACTTTTTACAATTCATCCAAACTCAAAACTTACTCACCCAAAGCTAGTACTATTACAACCAAATGCTTCTTTCTCATTTCCCTCCTGCTTTGGTGAAGCTGACTTTCTTGTCAAATTAAAGATAATTTTTTTGATACCAAGTCAAAAATAAAACTAAATACACTTAGTAAGCAAATGCATCTATTAAGATATTAGCTATGTTTATCAGTTCCCTACAGGCTGGTCTTCCTATGAGCACAGACCGATGCTACAGGATGGTTTTTAAATGTTTTCCAGGAAGGTGTTTGCAAGGATGTGTTAATGGCTGAGAGGAGGCCCTTTCTAAATGCTAATGAATTATGTGGCTACGTGTTCAGAGCTGCTCTGGACCAAAGTTGACAGCTGAATCAACTGAAAGGCAACCACAGCAACAGAGAAAAGAAGAGAAAAGAAGCTACTTTTATCTTTTCCAGATCTTTATTTTAATTTGATATGGATGTAGTGATAATATTGCAGACTTAGGAGGACTTTAAGAATCTAGCAAATTCTAAAAGGGAGGCCTGCAGGAGATTAAACATACCACTACTGAGAGGAAAATTCGTATTTACGGATCAAGTTCCGTGTGTGGTGTTCTGTAGTGTGATGTGCACAGCAGGGGTCAGCACCCTCTGTCTTGGCAACAGTTCAGATCTCTTTGGCCTTGTGACTTCACCATGTTGATGCCAGACGTTAAATGTGCTTAATCAAAGCAAGGCTCTGATTAAGTCAAAATAATAAAATGAAGAGATTTAAATAAGAATCAACAAAACAAAAGCAATATTAACACAATGAATCTTGCCCTACTATTGAAAAATTTATATAGCTCCTCATAAACACCCCTGTTTCATAAAAAGTACAGATTTTTTTTCAGCCATTATGATGAAATTTGGATCTGAGGTCCAAGAAAAGTTAAAAATGATGAAATACTCTTCTCATTCAAAGGAGATCCTTCCTATGAGTGGATTAATGTTATTTACACTTTATGTACTCTACAGGTACTTTTTTCTTTGTTCATAAGCATTTTATTCATCATCCGGAGAAACAAAAAATTGAAAACTCTCTTTGCTTTTAGTTCCTCCTACTTTATGTGATTCCCACCCTCCCTTTTACTACCACCTCGACACCATAATAACAAAGGAAAACAAGACACCTACTTGTTCATGCAAAATCTCACCAAACTACTCTGCCCTCCGAAACCTGTGCCCTAAGTCTCAGGGCAGACAGTGGAGAAAAAAAAATGAGATTGGGAGAGAGAGAAGGAGGGAGAAGATTGCAAAATATGACCTGGTGACACAGTGCAGGAAATGGTGCTGGGGTCTCTCTCAGGCTTGAGTTCCTATCTTATAAAAGCTTTGCAATTTTCATCCTGTCACAGAACAAATGGAACCATGATTATTGTTTCACAATCTGTGCAGCTGATTGCACGTACTGATTGCATGTTTCTGTTCTATCACATTTCCAGCAGTTGCAAATATTTCTCCCTCTGGGACATCAGGATGTTATATTGGTTTATTATTGGGGGAAAGGACATTGTAACAGGGAGAAATATTAATAGCTGGAGATCGAGGGATGGGAGATGACACACACTTGCTACTCCACCTGGTTTCATTGCTTGGCAATCTCCTTTTCGGTTCCATGCACTTCTTCATGTCCCTATTGTCCGTATTTCAAATGCAAAAGTGAGGCACTTGCTCTAGCAATTATGACCATGCTTGCATAACCATGGTTACATTTGAAATCAAAACTTTCCCAGAAGATCTAGAACATGAGGTGGCCATATTCACAGCATTTCTTCCTGTTCATCCACCTATAAAAATCTACTCCATTATTTAGGGACTCATCCAAGTGTCCTCCCTTCAAGAAAAGTCCCGTAACTATTCCAATGAGTCTCCTGAACTAATAGTTGGAAAAACGTTGTCTTGTATTTATTATAATGTCGATTTATATCTATCAAATGTATTATGATGTTATAACTTCATCGGTACAATTTTTAAAATTTTACCATGTAAAATAAATCATACATCTGTTACTTTGATAAAAATGTAAAAGGTGGAACTTTTTTGAAAAGTATACACATATGCTATAGCATTAGATGGAACATTAGCATTCACATGATGCATGAATGTTGACCATTCTTTAAGCACTGTTTAACATGGCATGCTACAGTGTTGCAGTTCTTAGTTTCTAAGGCAGTTCATGTTTATAAACTACATTGCCTACTCTGTGGCCCTCCAAGAGATAAATCTATAATCAATTTAATTCAGCAATCATAGATGAAGGCATGGATTAGGAGATAACCTACCTCAAGATCCTTTCTGTGACAAGTTTTAAAATCACAAGTCAAGACAGGAGCATCAGCATGGCACCCAGAGCTGTGCCATTCTCTACTCACAATTACACTGTCTCGTAATTGATGCCTTATGTTTTCTTATCTCCTTGTTTACCATCTCTGTGTTTTATAACGGAATTATACCACTTTGAAGTTTGAAGGAATCAAATATCACACCTTCCTTCCACTACGCTGCTATCTAGAATGTCCCTTGATGTTTTCTACATCTGGTCATCTAGTCTTTGCTTGAACAAATACGATGAGCATAACATTTCTAATATTGATGCTCACATTGTCAGAAAGCTTATCCTTATGGTGAACTAAAATTTGATTCATCACCTCTAACTTTTAAGCATTGGTTAGAAATATGTTCTCTGAAGAAATAAAAAAATAAATCTACTCCCACTTTTCCAAGGAAGCCCTTCATATATGGATAGCTTTTTAGCTTGTTCCACATAAGTATTCTCTTCTCCACGTCCAAAAGCCTCAATTCTTCCAATGGTTCTTGCAGTCATTTCAACTTTCTTCTCTTTCATTCACTCAGTCATCCTTTACTGAAGATCCACTACGTTTAAAGCATTGTGCAAAACCAGCATGGTTCCCGTTCTCATGGGTCTCAGAGTCCAGACAGGGAAGACAGACATCTATAACATAATCACCCAATGGGTTGATAATCAAAGCTCAGCGATAAGTACTCTGAAGGAGAAGAACACCATTCTACGCAAGCACATGACAAAGGAACCTGACTTCGTCTGAGGGTCCAGGGAAGATTTCTCTGACAGAGTGATGACTGAGCTGAGAAAGGAAGAAATGACAGAGTAAAGGGGGAATGGAGGACACACGAAAGAAAGACAGAGGGAACGGCACATTCGAGGATGCTGAAGAGAGAGGCACATGGCGTGTTCTCAGAATGAAAGAATAGCGTAGTCGGGGTACGGAGAGCGAGGGATAGACAGTGAGCGGGAAAGCTGGAGAGTTTAGTAGAAAGAACATCACAGGAGCCTGAAAGTCCTGTTAGGGTTTTGGTCTAGGGCTCAGAGCATGGCATCCCCCCAGAAGCCCCAGTCTCTTACGTGCAAGTCCTCCGGACAGGGGCCTGATGGCATGAGCCCGTGTGGACAGAGGAGCACGCCCTGTTCCCCTTTCTGCACCCTGTCCATAAATTAAGAAAAAAAAATAATAGCCCCAAATCATGACACAACCATTATTTAACATCATTTTGTGGGTAGTTGGGAAACAGGATTGGATGCATACACAGACGCCATAATATTCAGCTATGAAACTAAACAAACTCTCAACAAGTTTATTCGCATCAATTTAACTTAATGAAAAGTACCAAAAACCACACACAACATAAAAAGGAAAGAAAAACAACATTCCACTGATTGAAAAAACATAGTCTAACTTTCAATTTAGAGTAGTTTTATTTTTGGATAGGGAAAGAATACTCCCGTCTAGTTTTTCTTAATTTCTGGTTCAGGTTGCCCTAACAAATACTGTGGCTACATACTTCTAGCTTATTCATTTATAAAGGAATCTAATTCTTTTTTTCTTTTTATGAAATTCTTATCGGATGAATCCCTCATTTGAACCATCCCACAAACCTGGATTTTTCTGTCTCACTCACGTCCACCACCTCAAACTATCATTGCCCCATGCCTCTGTCTCTGCCTCTCTGCCACTCTCAGTTCATTCTGCAAAAGCACCAGCCTGCAAGAATTCCGGTCCTAAAATCCTGCTCTTTCAAACTCTTACAACGGCTCCCATCCCCATCTCATGAAAGGTGAAGTTCTCTGTTCAGATCAGAGGACACTGCACAGTCTGTCTCCACTCGACTCATTTGAAAGTCGTCACTGCTCCCCAGAGCAGACCTTCTGCTTCCCCTGGGCAGATCAAACCGGTCCCTATTTGCCCTTCCCTCCATGCTTTGGTACCTGCCCCCCTTTGTCTGAAATGTCCTTTGCTGGTCCCTTTGCCGAACCAAATCTCACCCATCTTTCCAGGGCCAGTAGGAAAAATCTAAATGTTGAAGTTGCTTACCTTCTCTAAGAAAACTGCCAATAAGAAACGAATTTTATGGAGATTTTGTTATGCATGCTCTTTACATGAATTATCTCATTTAATACTCAGAACAGACCTTAGAGGTAAGCAACATTTTGCAGATGATGCGATTAAGTTAATTTATGTAAAGCATCTAGAACAGTGCCTGCCATCATAAGGATTCAATGAATGTTGGCTGTCATTTTGCTTACGAGAGAGATTTAGGCTACTCAATGGCAAGTGAAAATGCTGGAATTTAAACTTTGGCTTCGGAGCTCTCCCTCTACCTTGCCAAGGGTAGGGACGCTCTATTTGCACAGCTGCCACTTTGCCAAACTTCCTCATCTATTGCAGTAGACATGTATTTCTGCTGTCTGAATGCTCTAGCAATTGGGTGTCTGTTCCTTTCTGCTTTGCACTTGATGGCTAGCTCACTTGCACTTTTAGTTTCCTTCAGTGTGTGTCTTACCTCCATAGTTATGCTACCAGTTACCCAAGAGTAAAGACTAACGGTGTGTTGATAAATGTTTAACAACCACCTCTCAAGGAGAGGAAGGTGCTGTTTCTCATTGTTTGCTGATTTCAGGGGTATAAATACTCCCCCTTGGTCAATTTCAGGATATCAAAGAGAAGTCAATCAACTCAAAATTCCTGAAATTGTACCAGTCAGCTCCCGTGTGTCGGTGTAGCTGGTTGCAGCACACCGCTGGTACTGAGGGCTGTGTCTTACACTGTACTCTCTTGTGTCTTTCTTAGTTCCAAGCACAGCACTGAGCAAACAGGAGGTATGATCACATAGCTGGAGCTTCTGGTTCACCGTTGCAAATCGCATACAAACATTTACTTAGCCTACTTCCCCAAATCCCATCGAAATGATGGTCTACAACAACTAATACTTCTGTAATAGTGCTTCAACAAGAAAGGGCGCCAACAGCCGATTAGGAAATTTGAAAAATGTATGAAAGACAAGAAAGCAGATGGAATCCCATTGACAGATAAACCAGAGGAAACCACAACTGAAATAAGTGCAGGTGAGGGCCGCTGTGGAGACAGGAGACCCTCAGTTCAGCAGGTGTAGGGGGCTCAAGTGGACAGTGGGGCAAATAATCAAGGTAACGACTAAAACGCCAGTGAATAGCTGAGACAGTCTGTCCCCTCCCTCACCTACATATTTTGAGCATTGTGTCCCCAGCTAAAGGTCTCAGAATTGCCCTCTAAACCAAGTGCAATATTTCTCTGGGGGAGGATCTTTCAGGCTGGAGAAATAGAGCAGAGTCTGTGCTAACTTTGAACTTCTAAATAGATGTAGAGGGAAAAAATGGTTACAATTTTAGCAGCCATACTAAAATCTACTCTGCTCACCACTGTATCCTCAGACCCTAGTATGGGGCCTGGCATGAAATAGGTACTCCGTATCTGGTCAGTGAATGGATAAATGAAGCGTATAGCTTACAGGCAAATAAATGACTCCTTAAGCAACGTGACAAACTAAGGAAATGCACAGAAATTCTGGATTATATAAAATCAGCAAAAATTTGTGTTAGCAGCCAAGTTGGAGAGGAGGGGGAAGGAAATCTCCAAGTGCCATAAATGAAGAGAAACATCAAAGGCAGGGTATGAGGCGCAAGCTATGCTGCCCACCTGCCTTGCATCTGGGGGCGACCATGTGACACAGCTCTGGCCAATAAGCCCTAAGCAGAAGTTGGCTAGGTGTTTCTGGGAAAGTTTGGTTTTCCTGACACAGGGACTATTCCTTCCTCCTTGTTGCTTCCTTCTCTCTCTTTCTACCCAGACTCTGTCTGTGAGGCTAGACGTGGAAGAGCCAACTTGCCACCATGAAGCCACCAGAAGTATAAAAGCCACACCTTGAGGATGGAGGGAAAGGAAGACATAAGGAGTCTGAGGAACAGGACGCAGGTGACAGTCTTTCTCCCTGTTCTGCTAGCTTTCAACCTTCTTTTTGTGTTAGGAAAATAAATCCCAAGTCAGGCCACGATAGTAAGATTTGGCTGCATCCCTACATGATGTATTGTATGTCTGGGAATTTGATGGGAGAAAAATATGCCTGAGAAATGAAAAGTCCAGACCTGGGATAGGTAGTGATGGGATCTGAATTATATTATCTGCTTGATTTAGGAATCTGAAGTTGAGAAATTAAATCAAATTAAAAATCGAGCCAGGACATTTGAAACTTCTAGAGCCCCAGCAGTAAAAATGTACACTCACTCCACAGAAATGCTTTTGCATCCCCTAGGAAGGAAAAACATAAAGGTAAGTTCACAGTAAAAAATTACAACATTCATGAAGAAATTAAATTACCATGAGGTGGAGTCAACAGATACAGCAAATGGAAGAATCAGCCCTCAGAGAGCTGCATATAAAAAAACACTCTGAAAGAGACTATGAAATAACTATAACATAACTAAAGATATAAACAAAGGCATATAAACCATAATGAAAGGAAAAGACAATATAAAAACAGAACAAACAACTCTGAAAAGGAATAAAATTGAGCCGCTATAGATGAAAAACATAGTCATTGAAGTTAAAAACTCAATGAACAGAGTAACAAATAGATAAGACAAAAGTGAAGAAAGAATCCATAAACCAGCATAAACCAGGAGACAGATTTGAGGAAATCACTCAGAATGCAGGATAGGCATAGAAATTAAGAAAGTGTGGTTAAGAGCCTTGGAGAACAGATTGAGAAGGTTCAATATACATCAAGTGGATATTCCAAGCAGAACAAAGAACAGAGAAGGAGTAGGGGGCATGAAAGGGGGAAGGAGACAATATTTAAGAAAATAACATCCAATAATTTTCCAGAACTAAAGAAAAACATAAATGAGTCTTTAGGTTTCTGAAGCACGCAACGGCCCTAGTGGTATAAAAATCAAAAATTAAAATTTCTCAATTTGCTACACTATGGTGAAATTTCAGAATGTCAACAAAAAGAAGTATCTTAAAAGCAACCAAAGGACAAAAGCAAGTATCCTAAAAGCAAAAAACATCCAATTAGAGCATCATCAAATTTGTCATCAGTCACAACAGATGTCTGTGAGAAATGAATGGCATCTTCTCACAGTGCTAAGTGAAGATAATTCTCATCTTAGATCATGCTCATCTATACCCAGCTATTACATTAAATAAATTTTCACTCAAAACTGAGTGTGAAACAAACACATTTCAAACCAGCAATCTCAAGAGTTTACCACTCAACAACCATTTCTAAAAGACCTACTAAAGTGTTTACTTCAGAAGGAAGAAGTGGAGGGCAAAACCCTGGAGTGAATAAAGACATTTGTAAATATATGGTCAAAATTAAGTAACAATTTACTGTGAATAATACTGACATCTAACTTGAGAGGACTTTAAAAATAAGGTAACACCGAGACACCAGGCAACAATGACATGGAAGATAGCAAAGGAAAATCTAAGCCAAAGCTTCCTTAGGACCTATATTAGTCAGGAAGACAATCGAGGTATCAATTAACTTTACATTCTTTAAGAATTTTTAAAAATAAATATTAAAAGAATAAAATTATAATGTATAATTCTCAAACCAAAAGAAAAGAGGGAAATTAAAAGAAAAGGAACAAGACATTGACAATCCAATGAAAGGCAGGAATGAGGGGGATGGAAAAATACCCAGAAGTACAAAATCTAAATCAATTCTAACTAAATCGAAGTAGAAAGCCTAAAAATATAATGTTGAGTAATGCATGCATACATTACATGAATATATTTCAAAATATGAATTAATGTAAAATATTGCTAACGGACAGATACATGAAGAAAAATATAAAAACATGGATGGGAACAATAGTCACCAATTTCAGCAAAGTGGCTATAGGGGAAGGGAGGAGATTGGAATTGGAAACATGTACAAAGGTGTTTCAAGTACCTTCAATTTTTTCTATAATAAGAAACCAAAAAAGAAGAAAGAAAAGAAGGAAGGAAGGAATGAATGGAGGAAGGAAGGAAGGAAGATGATGAGCCCTCAATCCAACAAGAGTAATTCTACGCAAACAGGCAACTCAAGAAAACTGCCCCCTAACAAATTGAAAAGTACAGAGAAAAAGATAAAGCATGAATAAGTACAAAATAAGACCTAGGAAGGATGATTTGACAACAGTTTTGTCTTCAGTTACTGGTATTGGCTTTGGCCTCCCGGGAGAGAAAATAGACTTAATTGCCAAAAAAAATTGATATTGGAGTGAAGGAAGGATTATAGAACTCTAGGATTTACTTAACAGAGTTTGACAGAGTTTAACAGAGTTTAGTGTATGTATTTTAGAACAGTCTTGTTTCCTTAAAATATTTACAAATAATAATTTGACTAATAAAAAACCCTTTCTGAAGGCAAATGGCACACTGGCTCTCAAACTTGTTGATCTGCACACGTCTGGGTAGAAAACTGCAAATGGTGTTGAGCAAACAAAAAGCCCCTCTTCTGAAAGCCTCAAACCGAGGAGGGTCCTTCACCCACCCGTTTGCTATTATTCTGAAGCGGGGAAGGAGGAGAACGGGCTGAGGAGGAGGAGACCAGACGGAAAACTCTGTGCAAACCACTTCCCTACTTCTACCTACTTGTTCCCTGCCTTCCTCACTAGGCAAAGGACTGGATGCGAACAGAATTTGAATAAACTTCAGATGTGATTGTTTCCTACCATTCCTCTCCCACAGTTTTTCAAGTAGTTGTCCTCCCTTATCTCAGCCAGAGTTGAGAGAAAATGGGAAATAATTACTTCTCTTTCAATTCAAGCTGGCCATGGACACAGCATCAGTGGGAAAATTTCCTACTGGCTTTTATTAAATTTATGGCAGCTAAAAATTTAGCTTCTGCTTTTCTGTCTTTTCTCAAAGTGATGACAAAGATTTTCACCCATACACCAAGACCACCAGACATTACATCTTGGGCCAGTTCTGTAACACCTTTCACTGATTCCAGAAGGTTCCCATGAATACTTTAAGGACTACACGACTATACAGATCTCTGATACTCCAGCCTGAGGGTGATTCTGAAATGTCATTTTTTTCCCCAACACTCTTTTTTTATTGAGATATAATTAATATATTATAAAATGCACATAATATAAATATACCATTTTATTAATTATGATGAACTATACACCCACCTCAATCAAGATACAGTGTAAAGTCATTTTTAAAGGAAACATTATGTGGATAGATCCAACAGCAATGAAGCACAATAACTTCTATTGCCAAGTCTTGTATTTGAAATCTTAGAAATAGCATCAAAGACTTGAAGCTAATGAGAGACAATGAAATAAATACATTTTACCCCATCGAGAAGAATAGTTCTATTTTCCACAGTCACTTAGATAAGAAACAGTAAATGCTATAAATCATTGTAAAATGATTTGTGCTTTCAAGTACAACTCTTAACATTTATATACTGAAAAGTGATTAATCATACTTTATTTCTTTCAAATTTTGTTATACCGCCTCGTGAATAAGCGACACCTTTTATCTTCTGTCGTATCTGAAAAGTCTGGATTAACAGCCTGGGCTGAATTTCATTCTAGCAACAGGCGTACCGCGCTACAATAGTTCTCTGTAAGTCAAAGGAAAATAACAACAAATACAGGAACACCTCACTCTGAAGTTCCTCTATTTTGGTTTAAACCTCTCTTAATAGGCTCTTTTCAAGTCTCTGGAGCATTATTAAACGATCTGACTATTGATTTTCAGCGCTTAGTCCTGGCGAGAATGGAGTGACTCGCGCAGCCTAAAGACCGAAGCCCACTCACTAACGGCCGGGCACAAAGGCAGAGGAAGCCCTTGGAGTTCATTCTTACAACCATCCTCGCGACTTAGATTTCAACGCCTGGAAATAGGACAGGTGGGAAATAGGACATGGAATTCCATTCATTTCTCTTACTTAAATATAGCACTGCTGCTATTTCTGGTACTCGTGAAATTTTTTAAGTATTGGTATATTTTGCTCTTCAGCATGAAGCTGTATGCTTCATTTCCACCTCTGGAATCCAAATTTCCAAGTAATCACTTTTCGGAAAGCATTCCTCTGTGTTCGGCTTCATTCTCCATGGACCATTTATTTGCGATGCTGAGCCATTGAGTAACCGGAGGTTACAGTCAGAACTGGTCATGCCAGTTTCCATCTTAAAAGGAAAAGCCTTCAAGACAAACAAACCATCTTTTTTTAAATGGGTAAAAGAAATGAACAGGCATTTCACATAAGAGGAAAAAAAGAATAGTCTCTTAAGTTCAACCTCATAATCAGGAAAATGCAAATCAAAACCACAATGAGACGCCATTTCACACCCTACCAGATTAGCAAAAATTTGTAGTCTGACAATAGCAGGCGTTGATGAGGTGTCTACCTCATCAAGCCTTGATGAGTTTTACAGTGTCTGTAAAACTACAGACACTCTCACACACGTTGGTGTGAGGGGCGAGGTGTCTACATGGGTGAAGCATGTTGAAAAATAATTTGCACCATCTAGTAAAGTCAGGGTGCACACCCTAGATCCCAGCTACTCCATTCCTAGGAGATCTGTGTATACACACACAGACACGCACACACACACATAATGGACTAGTCCAATGATATCAAATTAGTGTTAATTTTATTAAATGTGGCAATTCTCAAGTATTTAGGAGTGAAATGTCAAGAAGTATACAATTTTAAAATGGTTCGGCAAAACGTGGAGAGAGAGAGAAGAGAGAAAGTAAATGTGATAAAATGTCTTTAAAAGGGACTGGCGGCGAGTCGTAGGCTCTGGGGGCAGAGTCTGCACGTTCAAATCATGGCTCTGTCAGTCATGAACTGTAATCTTGGTAATTTATTGAAACGCTCTCTATCTCAGCTTAGTCATCTGTAAAATGGGAATACTGGTGGCATATACTTGATAGAGATGTGGCACTAAATAAAGTAATTCATGTAAAGTACTCAGAGCAGTCCGTCGCTCTCTCACAAGCCTTCAGTAAATGTTAGTTATTACCTCTGTCAGTGCCATCTGCAGATGATGTAAGCTGAGACTCAAAAAGGTTAAGTATCTTTTTGGGCCGCATAACTGGCTGTCGGTGGCTGGAGCTGGAAGAGTAGGAGCTGCAAGAAAGCTCCCTCACTAATCAGCAGAGACACATACATGACCACGCACAGCACAGCATTTGGAACAGAAAAATGCTTGAGACCACCTAAATGCCCAGCAATGGTAGAATGCATAACTCAACTGTGTTGCGTTTCTAGAATAAAATACTACACAGCTGGGGAAAGGAATAAGATGCATTAACATACAATATAAAAAAATTAAAGACTTTATTTTATACTGAACAATTTAGCTGTTCCAGCAACAAAAGGACTAATTAAGTCACTAAAACTACCATGAAGACTAATCAAAAAATGTTTTGGCCAGGCACAGTGGCTCACGACTGTAATCCCAGCACTTGGGTAGGCCAAAGTGGGAGGATCACTTGAGGCCAGGTGTTCAAGACCAGCCTGAGCAACATAGTGAGACCCCATCTCTACAAAAAATACAAAAATTAGCCAGATGTGGTGGCGCACACCTGTAGTCCCAGCTACTGGGGAGGCTAAGAGGAGAGGATCGCTTGAGCCCTACAGTTTGAGGCTGTAGTGAGTTATGATGATGTCACTGCACTCCAGTCTGGGCAACAGAGTGAGCCCGTCTCAAAAAAAAAAAAAATATTTTGGTTTAAAATCACACACTGAACTTCATCATAGCACCTTTCATAAGAAGGAGAAATTACTGTTTAGATATTTAATAGGTAAAT
>CAUYSK010038890.1:0-16184 GCA_963575035.1 Avahi laniger
CATGCCTGTAGTCCCAGCTACTCGGGAGGCTGAGACAGTAGGATTGCTTGAGCCCAGGAGTTTGAGGTTGCTGTGAGCTAGGCTGACGCCACGGCACTCGCCCCAGGCAAGAGAGTGAGACTCTGTCTAAAAAAAAAAAGATGATAACAAATGTGATTTTATACACTATATTTGTAACATAGGTATTTTAGTGGATAATCTTGGAAGTGACTGGAATTATTGGGCCAGGGCTCATGGAAAACATCTGGCCTAGAAAGAGATCTGAAAATGAATAAATAGAGATTGTTTTGGAGTACATACTAATTTGTGCCAAAGCAACATAACAAAGCCTAATTACCAGAAAGATAAAAAATACAAAGAGACATATAATACTTGATTAAAATAGTCATTTTAAGTAAAACAATATTTCTTACCTACTATTTTCCACAGCCTTCATAGCATATTCAACTTGAAAAACTCTTCCATCAGGAGAGAATGTAGAGGCTGACAGGTCATACTAGGGGGGAAAGGGCAACAATAAGCTTATAATAACAACTCTTTGGCAGTAATAAGCATATCCTCTGAATGGCTTAGAAATCAGGAATGTGTTATATCCCAACAATGACTCTGCTTTTAAGAGAAGAAGGGGAAGCATGTCAGAGCACCAACAGTGACTAAGGGAAGTCACACACCTTACATTTCTGCTATTGAAGAGCAATGGATACAAGTCCTAGGTAAAGTCAGAACACAAAATTCACTTTTGAAAAAAATTAACACTGTATGTTAGGAACCAGCACTGAAGCCAGAACATGTGTAGCTATAGCTGTCCCACTAACAAACTGAAGGACTTAACAAATCATTCAGCATTCATCAAACATTTAATGAATATTCATTATATTTTAGTCATTATATGGGAATACAAATATGATCACTTATTCATGAAGTCCTTCATTTCAAATCAGACCAGACAGGAATCTAAGTGCTGACGGTACAGCAATAAACCAAAAAAGGCACAAAGATGAAAATAAAACAGTAAAGTGACAGAAGGAACTACCACAGACTGCATCACCAGGGGAGGCCTGGCTGGGGCAGTGATATTTAGGCTGAATAAAACTTAAATGACAAGGAGCTAGCCATTTAGGATACAGAAGAAGAAACTTTCTGGCATTTGGCACAGACATTAGGGTAGAAATAAGCCTAGCACAGTCAAGGAACAGAAAAAAGATCACTGTCTTGAGCAATGTTAATTGGTGGAGAAAAAGTAGGCAATCTCAGCAAGGTAGCTAAGGGCCAAACTACATTTGGTCTTCCAGAATGGAGTAGGGAGTTAGTTTATTTACATATGTATGTATGTATTTTGTATTTATTTATTTTGGATACAGGGTCTCTCTCTGTTGCCCAGGTTAGAGAGCAGTGTCATCATCATAGTTCACTGCAACCTCAAACTCCAGGGCTCAAGCAATCTTCTCCCTCCTCAGCCTTTGGAGTAGAGTAGCTAGGACTTACAGAACACACCACTTTGCATGGCTAAGTTTTAATTTTTGCAGAGACGGGGTCTTGCTATGTTGTTCAGGCTGGTCTTTAACTCCTGTCCTCAATCGATCCTCCCACCTTGGCCTCCCAAAGCATTGGGATCACAGGCGTTAGCCACCATGCCAGGCTAAAACCTACTTTAGAGAAGAATTTAGTATCACTGAAATATAAGGCACTGCTCAAGATTCACTGAGGGTTGGGGCCAGGTGGTAAAGTTAGCTTTACCATGGGGTTCTTGAACCCTGAGACTGACTGCAAGAAGGGCCAGCCTCTCAGGGTTAAAAAGGCAAGAAGGAAAAACTCCACCATTGCAATACTAAAATATCCCACGTGGTTATATTGTCAAGTATTTTTTAAAGGCTTGTAGACTGAAACACTATTGATTGAAGTTAATATTAATGTAGTTGCAAAGTCCATTCGCTAAAATTCTTTATTGAGCATTTACTTACGCAAAAAAAGTATGACATAACTTTAGCATCTCATAAACGAAACGAATGGATTAAACTATCCCAAACATAATTAACTATTATCAAATTCGGAGCACCAGTATTTGGGTTTAATGCTGAATATCAAAATCTTGGGAACAAGTAGGATTAAATAAACTGAGAAACCTATTATTCGGTAACTATTGTGTAAATAACCAATAGATTAAAAAAAAAACCCTATATTTCCTGTATGGAGAAGTACATAAAAGGAGTAAGCAGAAGACTGCACATATGCAATACGTTTAACAAAGGAAAGTAGGAAGCCACACAAGTTAACAAGTCCAACTCCAAAATCCTCAACAGCATATTTAAAGTCTGAAGCGGTTAAGTTCCTACATAAAGTCTCAATGCCTAAAAGTGCTGTTGAGAAGCTGGAACAAAGGAAAACTGAAAGGAGTCATCAGATTTAGCTTTCGAACCACTTATTAGTTCTGTCCCAACTGGGTTTCCAGGGACTCTACAACTGAGCGGTCGATCAGTACACTGGAAGGAAAGAGAAGGCCCGTGAATCAGCAGCACCCTAGGAACTGGTGGTCCAAAGAAAGCACGAGCCTCAGACCATGGAATCCCAAGCTGCGCCGCCTCAGTGGTTCTCAAGAGAACTGTTGCCCAAACCCTTCACACACTTTTTCAGGCCCCACAAGTTTCCACTTTCGGTTTCCCTAAATGGCTAAAGACAGTGACTCAGCAACTCAAAGCAGCTCCAAACCTCACTACTGCGCCACCAAGCCGGCTACACCTGGGCTGAAAATCTTCAGCAGTCACCTTCATCAGAGACGCGGGCCTACCTACTATACTAGCGGAAAAGAGACGACCGATCTCCAGACAGCTGGAAGCGGCCCACCTGACCTGAAGGCAGTCCCAGAGAATCCCGGGTCCGCGCACTCCATTCAGTCTGCCCGAGTTCCCTTCAACGCCAATCCTTAGGTTAGACTATCACACCAAAAGATCACAAACTCACCCCGGTGCCGATTGAGCTCATCGTGCTAAAACCAACGGAACGCGCAAGGCTTCCAGGCCTAAGGCACTTCCCCTACCCAACAGCACGGCGCAGAGCAGTAATAGGCCCTCTCATTGGCTGTACTTCAACCAATGGTCTTTGTCTGTGCGACTAGTTCCTTGGGCTCTAGCCCTTGGAACGAAAAGTATTGTGGGAAAAGGAGGTGGGGTACGAGTGGCGGGTAGTGCGCGTGTGTAGAAGCAATGGAGGCGGGGTTAGAAGAAGGTTAGTGTTCCTCCTCAGTTCCAGTCTTTTGAGCCACTCTAAGTCATCGAGTTTGAGGAGGTGTTCCCTTTCTTTATCTAGGAATTATTATTTATCTTTTATATCATTCCCCTCATCTCTTTACCTTATTCTTTAGTGAAACAAAAAGCAGAGATGTTCGTATACTCTTACAAAGAAAGCAGTAGAGAAGTATCCTCTCGTCCTTGACGTCCTCGTTTTGACCAGTATCCTGATGGCATCCGCTTCACCCTCCTTTCCTCAGGCTCTCGGGAAGCACTTTGCACTTTAAGGATATCATCTTTGAGCTCAGCTTGAAATTTTGCAAAAGTTTGAGTGCTCTTTCTATGAATATAACGCCTTTTAATAGAGTTAAAGATAATCCTGGTTAAAGAGATACATTGAGAACTAACATTCCACGTACTCCATTTAACACTGAGAATAAAACCGTGAACTAGGCATACTCCCGTCCCCTGTGGAATTAACATTAAATTGTGGCCTCAGGTTCTTAACTATTTGCGTGATTCATTACAAGACTTAAATGGCATGGGTATGAATTTGTTTGTTTGTTTTAACCAACTTGCTCCAAATTACTTTGGGAAGTAGTACATATGAAAGCGGTATGTAATTTACACATCTTTCTTACAGGGTGATAAGCTTTTTGAGGCTATCAGAGTCTGTTTTATCCTTCTATTAGAATACCCAACACGGTGCTTTGCACGTGGTAGGTACTTAATAAATGTGCTTAATATGAAAAAAAAATCATCAAATTCTCTTACCAGTTACATTCTGCCAAGTTATAAAATAATCACAAAAAACTCAGTTTGTAATTCCAAACAAATTTGTTAATAATGTAATAATATTTTAAGCTTTAAAATTTTAAATACTTAACTCCTACGTGTACTTTGAGGAATCTAAACATATTTTATGACATCTTATTATTTTTTAATTGAATACCTCAGGAAATGTGACACTCCGAATACTGTGTTTTGGGGATAGTATCCTAAGAATTTTTTGTTATTTTCAAGTTTACAATTAGACTTTAACTTGCAGTTCTGAACAGTATGATAAACATCATCCTCTATCTAGTCCACTATTACAGAAATGTGCAGAATTCTTTATCTTGAAAGGTTCACCAGTATCTCAGAATACATATATTTTCATAGGAGTCTATTCCATTATCTCCTATCATAATTTGATCAAAATCAGTTTGTTCTCTTTGCCTCTTAGAGGCAAATTCTTTACCATTAGTTTCATAGACTATATTTCTTTCCTCACAGCATCTGTCATTTGAGCAGAATAATAACCACCTTTGAGCATCCTATCTCATTGTCAGTTACTCGAAAGAGACCTTAGTTTAAATGAATCGAAATCCCTTTTCCTTAGTTTAACTTTCTTCAATCAGCCATACCTAAAAAAAAAAAATAGGTAAGCCCCGCTGTTCTTCAGTGAAACTAACCTCTTAGAGGTTGGACTTTGTTTTTTAATGCGGAGCCCAAACATGTAGGAATCCAGCATGCCATTTGATAGAAGTTGGGTAGCCTTGACACACGTTTATGTAAAGAAGATAACATATTGGGCCGTAAATACTTTAAACCGCTTCATAAAAAAGATTAAATGACTGTAAGGAGAAAGACTTGCATAAGCTTTCAGTGATCTTCAGACACATACATAATAAAAATTATTAAATATAAGCACAATTATGTTTTAAAACGGTTTTAAAATAATTCTAAAGCGCCGACTTAGAAGTATGTTACGAATTATTTTTTAGAAATAAAAAATAGTATGGGGAATTGCAACCAAATGTATTTAAACACTCATCAAGAGAAAGAAAAATAAGTGCCACCCATAAGCGCCCGGCTAGCTCAGTCGGTAGAGCATGGGACTCTTAATCCCAGGGTCGTGGGTTCGAGCCCCACGTTGGGCGACGTCGTGTTTTTGTCAGGAGACTCAATTTTGCTCCAAAACTTTTACGGTTTCTTGAAAGCATTTAAACTAAGAAGAGTTTTTACACAAAATTAATTTAAATGTTTTCAATATTAACCAGATCTCTGGAAAAAAGTCTTCATTTTGAAAACGAAACAGATCGCAAACTGTGCTTGCGCACTTGGGAGCACACGTCCCCTCCCCAGTGTCCTCCTTAAAACCCGGGGGAAACTAAATGTCCACTGTTTAAGCCTGGTTTTCTGTTACTATGCGTTCTTGCACAGTTGCTGGTAGAGGGCAGTTTTTGCTTTTATCTTAACAAAATTGTGCCCCAATTTTGGCTGCTTTTCTAAAATTTAAGAGATCCGATGTGAAAGTAGTTGGAGACGCCAGAGGACTCCGAAGAAAAACAACCAATTTATCCTTCTCTCTCGTGTGTGTGTGTGTGTGTGTGTGTGTGTGTGTGTTTTCTCCTTTTTCTTGCTCTCAATATAGGGCCTATCTTAGGGTAGGGAGGGAGAAGAAATTATACACAGTGAGAAGTATTTCTTTCTATAGTCATATTTATACAACCAGTGCATACATCAAGTTTTCTTCCATTGTTCTTAGGATCTATTAACGGGATGGATATTAGGAAGTTAATATTCTAGTAAAGGCTCTTTGACAGATGCATAAAAGAACTGAGTTGCGAAAACTAGGATGGGCAATTAGATATTTGAGGCAGGGTTTCCACCTTCTTCCCTCTTCACTGAGCTCTAAGAAGTAATCAGAAAGAGAACGTTCACACTCATCGGGACCACCACAGTTAGGCACGTTCTAGGATCTCACCCACCAGACCACATAAGTGAACAATCCATGCTCCTTCTTACATGAAGGCAACCCTATTACCTAAACCTCTGGATCCTATACCCTCCCGCTGCCAACTCGCTCTCTACTGAACGATCAATTTTTCTTTCTTTTTTTTTTTTATTTCATGGTATTATGAGGGTACAAATATTACGGTTACATTTTATGTCTTTGCCTCACCCAAGCAAGGGTTAAAGGCATGCCCTTCCCCCTACAATGCTCCCCGTGTCCTTTAGTTGAGGGTCTTCTTGATTGTTCCCTTCAACCTACAAACGTGCTGTTATTTCTCTATCTTAAAACAAGACAAAAACTTTGCTCTTGTTCCTCTTCTCCCATCTCTTAACCTGGACAATGCCTTTCAAAGACCAAAAACCAAAGCAAACCAAGCCAAAACGACACTTGCAGTTGAACAAGTTTGGTTTATTAAGTTATATCGAGGGAGAACTGTGAGGGGTGATTCAGTAAGAGAGTGTTAAAAAGAATCTATTTGTAGGATTTGGGCTTCTGTTGGGTAATTTGGGGGAGGGCTTAAGGAAGTGGGGGCTTGTTCTGGATTGGGTGCTCTCAGAAAGCCAGGGCAATTCTATGATCTTAATAAATCTTATCTATAGGAAAGGAAAAGGAGGAATAAATTTGAAATTGGTAAAGTGGCAGTCACTCATTTGGCAAGAAAGAGGGATGTTTGGTATTTTGAGCTGGACAGTGACCAACATGTCTGAAATGGATGTTCTGTGAAAAAGAGGAGAAAAGTATAATTTGCTCAGTGTCCTATCAGTCTATAATCGCATTGAGGCTTAGCTGTGTCAGCTTAGTTGACCGCGTCAGAGCTACTTCCTGCCTTTCTCAACCCACTCCCGTCAGGATTTCCTGCTCTGCCTCCCCACTCCCCACTAGTCTGCCAAACTGTTCATGAAAAGATCACCAATCATCTCCACATCACTAAATCTAATTGTTAATTGTTAGGCCTAATCTACTTGCCCTATCAGAAACTTAACACAAATTTGATCACTCCACGCTTCTTCCCTTGGCTTCCAGGACACTAATGCACTCTTGTTTTCTCCTCTATCTTATTAGTTCCTCCTTTTCTCTCCTACCTCTTCACTTTGAAGTGCTCTAGGGATGAGACCTTGGTCCTTTTTGCCATCCATACTCCCCCACTTGGTGATCTCGTGGCTTTAAACACCAGCTATTTGCTGGTGATTCTCACCTTCATATTAAGAGAGAGCCCATGTCTCTTTCTTAAATGTCAAACTTGAATATCCATTTGGATGTGTAGTATCTCAAACTTAACATACACAAAACTTAACTCTTGATCTTTGCCCCAAAACCTGCTTGCTCCTCCTGCAGTGTCCTTCCTCCCCGCCCATTAATGGTAACACCATCTTTATAGTTATGAAGGCCAAAAATCTTAGAAAAATCATTGACTTCTTTCTCTAGAACCCCATTGTCAAAGTGTCTTTCAATGTTTCCTCTCCCACACTGTCTTTGGGCTAGAACATGTGACTAGTTTTGTCTAAGGGGACATTAGAAAGCATGATACAGTGTCTTGATGAGTACTTTCACAATGAGGCTTGGATGCAAGCTGCCAAGTAAGAAGTCTGAGTACCCTGAGACCACCATGCTCTGAGGAAGCCTAAGCTAGCCACATGGAGAGAGGCCATGTGGGAGAAAGGAGCCATGTGAAGAGCACCGAGACCTGACTTGAGAGCAAAGTAATCTCAGACCCTCCATCCCTGCAAATCAATTAAATACAGCCAAGTGAATATCCCTAGCTGATGCCACATGAAACAGAACTGCTCAACTGAGTTTTGCCTGAATTCTTGATCCACAGAACAATAAGCAAATAAAGTTCTCGCTGTTTTAAGCTGCCAAACTGTGGGAGTTTGTTACATAGCAACAGGTAACTGAAACATCCATCAAATCAGGAAATCCTATTGGTCTACCTTCAAGATAGATCCAGAATCAGACTTCTCACCTTTACTGCTTGCACCCTGGTTTAAACCATAACCTCATCTCAATTACTGTAATTGTTTCATAACTGATTTTTCTGCTTTCAGTCTTCTATTCTTTACACAACATCCAGAATAATCCAGTTAAAACAAGCCAGGCCCAGGCAGGGTAGCCCATGTTTGTAATCCTAGTATTTGGGAAGGCCAAGGTGCAAGAGTCACTTGAGGCCAAGAGTTTGAAAACAGCCTGAGCAACATAGCCAGACCCCATCTCTTTAAAAGAAAAAAATTAGCCAGGCATGGTCTTCAAAAAAAAAAAAAAAAAAAAATTAGCCAGACATGGTGGCACACATCTGTAGTCCCAGCTACTTGGGAGGCTATGGTAGGAAGATCACTTGAGCTCAGGAGTTTGAGGTTGCAGTGAGCTATGATCACACCACTGCACTCCAGCCTGGGTGACAGAGCAAGACCTTGTCTCTAAAAAGCAAACAAAAAACACCAAGTCAGATCGTTTCATCATTCTAAGGGTATCCTACTGTTTCACTGTGTGAGGTATGTCCTTACAAGATTGTCCCAGCTCTCCCATCTCCTACTACTTTTCTTTTCCTTACCTACTCTACACCAGTCAAACTGGCCTCCTTGCAGATCCTGGAACATGTTAGGCATACCCTTCCTTAGGGTTCTTGCCCTGGCTGTTTTTTCTTCCTGTATCACTTTTCCTTCCAAATGCCCACATAGTTAATTCACTTGCCTAATTTGTCTTTGTTCAAAAGTCACTAAAAAATAAGGCCAACCCTGATAACACTAAACTCTATTCTAATTGGCAACTACCCCACCATCCACTTTACCCTACTTATTTTTTCCACAGAAGGTATTACCCTCTAACTTATTATGTTAGATCTATCTCCCAACCTTCTCTCACTCTCTTGGAATGTAGGTTCCAGAAAGGCAGGATTTTTGTCTATTTTGTTCACTAATGTATCTCAAAAACCTAAATTAGTATCTGGCAAGATGTTTAATAAGTATGTGTTGAGCTAGTGAATTAAGAAGCATATATTAGTTTATTAGGGCTGTCATAACAAGATACCACAAACTGAGTGGCATAAAACAACAGAAATTGTTTCAGACTTCTTGACATCAAGGGGTCAGCAGGGCCATGTTCTCAAAAGCTCTCTTGAAGAATTTGTTCTGTGCCTTTCTTTTCGCTTCTGGTGTCATCAGGAATTCTTGGCATTCCTTGGCTTGACTTGTTCCATCACATGGCGTTCTCCTTGTGTGTCTCACATGGCATTTTCCTCTTCTTATAAGGATATCAGTCATGTTGGATTAGGGCCCACCCTAATGATCTCACCTTAATTTGAGTACATCTGCAACTCTATTTCCAAATAAGGTCATATTCACAGGTATAGGGGTTAGGACTTCAACGTATCTTTTTGTGGAACACAATTCAGTACATAACAGAGGGCTACATTCCTTAACCTTGGCCACTAGGTGTCTGCCACTTGATACCTAGCTTTAAATCTCTTTTTCAGTCAGAGATCTTGTTTTTCATATTATTCAATGATGAAAAAACTTCTCGTAAATAATTTAAATTCAACAAAAGGCAGGGTTAATATGAATGCAAAGCAGAAAATTTTTAAATTATGTTTACTGCAAAAAGAGATAATGTTAACAAAATAGTAAATCCATACAATTGACAATTAATGGTACACTTATTCCTGGTAATCTTATTGCGAGATTTCAAAGTTCAAAAATAGGGGAGCCTTGTTGCAATGGAGAAAGGAAGCTAAAATCTGTGGAGAGACGATTACAAAGTAACAGTTGTAAGTGCTTCAGTTATAAATAATGCACTTAGGGAAAGATCACTACTTTGGGGGAAAGGGTGTTATAGAAGCAGTAGACCTAGAGGGCACAGGTACCTAGAAAGAATGAAATCAGCAAAATTTCAACAAGAGGTAGTTCATTAAAAACAAATGAAAAAAAAACAAAAGTTGAACAATGAATGAGTACATATTTCAAAGAACCCCTGCCCCAAGAAGATACAAAGCACAAAAGCAAAGATTAATGATATTATGAGTACATGTTTACAAAGCAGTTGTAACTTTACATAGAAATGAAATATCTTTTTTCTTACAAATGTAGAATTATTCATAAAAGAAACTGTAAAGTTAAAAAGTGAACATTTCCACACTGTGCTTAATAAATGCCTATGTTACCAAACATTCTCAGTCCAAAGGATCAAATATATTTTTGGAAAAGCAACATTATAATGACATGGACATGTAAGTACCAAAACAAAAAATTTAAAAAATAGACCCATGTTACTATTTGAAATAACTGGTACTGGTTAACATTACTCATGCTTTAAATAAAATAACTGCTGAAAATAATAAAATTAATGGAGTCTCCCAGGCCCAGGACAGATTATGTGAGCTGTGCAGAGACAGTGTTGTTATTCTTTTTGAAAAATGGACTATGTAACAAACTTCCAAAATTAAACTGTTCTACTATATTTTACTGATATAAATACAATAAGTCTCATAAGCATCAGCTACCATTTTACCACTACACAAGGGAAACAAAGTCAAAAGAATTACGTATTGATGCAAAGGGTAAACAAGGAAGTGCTTTCACTTTCACTGTAGTCACCTATAACAAAGCATCCTACATATTTTGTACAATTCTCTTGTAATTGATTAAATATTAGAAATGAAGGAAAGCTGAATTTTAATCAAACTTTTATTTCTCAGTGGAAAATGCTCTCTTCATCAGAGGCGGCTGAGCTTTCCCAACATCAAACATCATTTCCAAAGGTGGATTATTGAGAGAACACCAATCAGGTATACGACCTGTCTGATTATAATATTCCTTTGAAACTGAACGGCTCCCAAGTATATCTTGCAATGCTCCAAAAATAGCTCCTGTGTGATAAAAATATGTTTATAGCTGAGATGAAAACTTTTACCAGAAATCTTTATGTACATATACATCCACTTCACTATATGACGAGTGGACTGGTAAAATTCAGCAATGCATAGTCACATTATTCAATTAATTCCAGTTAAGCCGTTCTATAGCTTATATTATAAATAGTACAGTAAGCCATAACTCCTATGTTGAAAGTAACTTAAATGCCCTTTAGGAGCATGTAGTGAATATGATAACAAGTATCACTGTGTCTAAAAGCAAGTGAGGTAGAATGAGATGGGAGGTATTTTCAACTTTATGTAAATACAATCAATAAGACCCTTCAGGTTTTTGGGTTTTTTGTTTGTTTGTTTGTTTGTTTTGTTGTGTTTTGCCACTATTCCAAGATTACATGTCAATAAATAAAATAAATAGCACTGCAAAACCAAATAAGAATCATTATAATGTTCTAAGATTTTATATTGAAAATCTTATAAAGACACACAGGAAGTCTTTAAAAAATAATTTAATTACTAAATCCATTTGTCCAAGATCAAAATTACATTTTAACCAAATTCTACTTTATAAGTAAAAATACAATATTCTTTTAAAAATCTCAATACTTGTTTCTCTCTCTGAATGTATGATCCTGATAACTACTAGCTCTAACTGTATCATAAAACACAAATCAAAATGTTTACAAATGTACATATTCATGATATTTTTCCCTTCAAAGTAGTTACATTTGACCTTAAACAACACAGGAGTTGGGGCATGGACTGCCCCACTTCCCCAATCCAGCAGTGGAAAATCCACATGTAACTTCTGACTCCCCCAAAACTTAACTACTAATAGCCTACTGTTGACCAGAAGCCTTACCAGTAACAGTCAATTAACACATAAACAGAATAGTATCTGCATATATTTTATGTATTTGTGACATAACTTCTTAATTTTTTTGATATTTCTAGGCTGTGCAGTTCATCTGTTGTTTCAAACAGTTGCAGCAAATCTCCAAAAAATTTTCCAGTACATTTACTGGAAAAAAATCTGTGTATAAGTGGACCCTTGCAGTTCAGTGTTGTTCAAAGGTCAACTGTACTTATTAGGTTATTTTCTTATTTCAGTGAAACCATCATTACTTAAAACATTCAATAAACTCAGCCTGAAACAAAGTATAATTATGAAATAAAGAGACCAATTTTCATTGTGGCTCACTAGCTTTGGAAGGCATTAAAACAAACGTTTTGAGCAATGGTAGCAACACTGGAATAAATTCACAGCTTTCACTATTCTAAGGCACAACTTTAACTGGATGAAGAAGTTTACTTAAATTCATAGTGCAAATGCCAAGAGAAATAGGTATATAATTCTGAAAATTAATATAATTTAAGGAAAAGTCAAGGTTCAAGAAAAATTATTTAATAGATTTATTTATTAAATGGAATTTTGAACACTAGATGATCTATTCTAATATATCCATTAGTAATACCATTCAGGAACCAATTATTATATAATCATTATATTTTAAAAATGAAATTCTTACCTCCCAACCAGGCCACGCAATTAGCCTTTGCAGGTGGAGTATGAATTCGAAATGTCTTGGTGCCAAGTGTTTTTTTATATTTTGGTTTTTCTACCAAATACCTTATTTCCGCAAGCAATCTGTGGAGAAATCCTGGCAACATAGATGTGCCACCTATGATTACCAAATTCTCTGCTAGTTGCTTCCTGGTATCTATTGGGCACTGTTATTAAAGAGAAAGAAAAGAAAGGATTTATCCTTAACTGGATAAATAATGCTTGGCTGGACTTAAGAAAATATGCGTATGACTCAAGAGACATAAAAAAAAAGAAAAAACATAAAGAAAATATATAGAAGTATTTAGTATAGATTACACTGGTGATCATTTTTATTACGAAAAAGGCTACGGCAAGGTTTCTTTCATGAGGCTAATATAACCAACATGATAATACTACTAAATGTATTTATATAGAACTTCAAAGATTTTAAAGTATTTTAAAATCTAATACTATAGAATTTTAAATTACACAGGGCATATAGCAATAATATGTAAGTGTTCTCATTTTCAGGGTAGAATGACCAAGTTGGGCAAAGAGCATGAGAACAAATAACTTTTCTTTTTTAGGAAAGAAAGTACATGGAAACTTAATTTTTCTAAGGTGTTATCTTCATTATTATACCCAGAGCCAGTTGTAGGAAGATAACACTCTTAGAAAAATTATATTTCCACATCGGTTCTCTCTAAGAATTAGGAATGATAACATCCTTCACTGAGCAGAGCCCTAGAGGTAGACAGTGTCTTCCAAGGTAATGGTATTTCTGTGGAGTTCTATGATTACAAAGTCATTACACAAAAGAGACGTATTACCATATGCCCTGTGGAATGTAAAATTGAATACCATACAAATCTAAATTTAAAGGAACCACAAGCCACACTAGGTACAAAATAGAAATCTGGTATACCCGCTCTGAAAAAATGCCATGTCCTTGGCACTCATTATCCCTGGGGTTTGAAATGGCATAGATACCATATCTCAGAACCCAAGTAAATGTCATTAACTATAAAATTTAACATAAAAGTTTACAAAGTATAAAAATATAAAAAAAAGGAATAGTATTCTATAAAAGTTAGTAATATTCAACAAGTAGATTATTGATACAAGAGATTTAAAAACAAACCAAACCCCTCCCCCACACATTTCTTTGTTCTTAAAAATAATACATGACAAGCACTGCTAGTTGCCTAAAATGGCTAAAGTGAAAATACAGAAGTTAACATTTAAAAATTTTTAAAGGCTGTTGATAAAATACCTGCATAAGGGAATCCAATATTAAAGTGGCCACTGATTTCTCTTCGTTATCTTGTTCAAAAAGAATTTCCACAACCGAATCTCTAATGAGGTTTAAAAAAGAGAATGCTTTGTTGGTGTCACATAGCATGGTACAGAATACACCATTAGTGTGGTTGACACAGTATTTTTAAGTACCAGTACTATGTTAATGTTAATTGTTAAAATACAAGGTGTTCTCATTTGTAAATGGGAAGAATAATAGTACATGCCTCACAGGGGTTGAAGTGAAGATTCAATGAGTTAATCAGACAGGTCTGGGACATAGGAGGCATTCCCTGAATGTTAGCTATTACTATTGTTATTATAGATTTACATATATTTTATGTCCAGTTATACTTCCCCAAGCCTAATAACAGAGAAGGAACAGTATTCCATAAAAGTTAGTAAGATTCAACAAGCAGATTAGTTAGTGATACAAGAATTTTAAAAACAAACAAACATCCCCTACCCCTGCATTTTTTTTTTTTTTTTGTCTTTCATTTTATTTATTTATTTATTTTGTAGAGACAGGGTTCTCACTATGTTGCCCAGGCTGGTTTTGAACTCTTGGCCCCAAGTGATCCTCCCATCTCCCAAAGTGCTGGGATTACAGGTGTGAGCCACTGTGCCCAGTCTGTTTTTAAAAATAGTATGACAAAGATTGCTAGCTGCCTAGTAAGATATCCATTTTCCATTTTCTCGTTTCTTATCAAATTAAAAGAACTCTATTTTGGGTGGCATGAGGAAGATCTTTATGGTGATAAAATAGTTATATATACATTTTCATTACATATATTTAAGGCATACAAGGTGATGTTCTGATATACATATACATAGTAAAATGATTACTACAGTCAACCAAATTAACCTGCCCTTCACCTTCCATAGTTACTTTTTTTTTCGTGTGGGGTAAGAGCACCTAAAATCTACTCTTAGCAAATTTTCAGCATACAACACAATAGTATTAACTATACTCATCATGCTGTACATTAGCTCTCTAGACTTACCTTACATGACTACAAGAGTTTGTGTCCTTGATCTTCTCCCAATTTCCTTGCCCTCCTCTCCCTTGCACCCACTGTTCTATTCAGTTTCTAGACATTCAGCTTTTGAGATCAAGCAGTATTTTTATTTCTGTGTCTTGTAATAATTCTGTATCTTGATTGTTACAGTGATCACAGAAATCTATACATGATAAAATTACCCAGAACTATACATATACTTTATACCAATGCCAATTTACTAGTTTTGATATTGTGCTGTAGTTATATAAGATGTAACCACTGGGGGAAACTGGGAAGTTACGCAGGATGATTTTTCTATTATCTTTTACAACTATTAAACACCTGTTAATCTATAATAATTTGAAAATAAAAAAGATAAAACTCTATTTTAAGCTGTATATCTTGTGCTCCCCATCCCCACCTCACCAGTTACAACACTATATTTACCAGGCTCCCTTGCAGCTAGATGTAGTTAAGTATCAGACAGTGAAATGGAGGCACAAGTGAGTGGGATTTCTAGAAAGATTCTTTAAAAAGGAGAGGAAGCATTTCTTTAGGACCACTTGCTTGACACAGACATGGTAGCTATAACTCCAGCAGCCATCTTGAACCCCAAGGACAAAGGTTACACCCAGAGATGACAGATGGAACGATTTTTGAGTCTCTGATGGCAGTTGTCATACCATTCCTGGACTATTTACCTCTAAGCTTCTTTTAAATGACAGACAAACTTCTATCTTGTTAAAGCCACTATCTTTAGGTTTATATAATTTGTAGTCAAACCAAATCCTTACCAATGAAATATGAAACTACATATATATAAAAACTCTATTTTTTATAAAATTAGGATATTATGTGTACTATTTTAAAGCTTTTAAAAATATTTTTCAAAACATGAAATTCTGCCAATAAAAAAAACCATGAAATTCTCTTCATGGCTCAACCTAGGGAACCTACAACCTTAAGGAAACACGTAGTCTTCCTGGTCCTAAAGGTGTGGCCTTTTCACTGAATCCAAATTTTACATAACAAATCCTTTTATTAAAAGTGGGGCAGCAGAGAAAGATGAAGATTTTCTTGCCTCCTTTGGTGCTTAAAAAAGAACAATCTTGAAATCAGAGGGCTGCAGGTTCCCCACCCCATTACTTAATCAATGAAATATTAAGGTAGAAAACAAGTTGTTCTGGCCGGGCGCGGTGGCTCACGCCTGTAATCCTAGCTTTCTGGGAGGCCGAGGCGGGCGGATTGTTTGAGCTCAGAAGTTTGAAACCAGCCTGAGCAAGAGCGAGACTCCGTCTCTACTAAAATTAGAAAGAAATTAATCGGACAGCTAAAAATATATAGAAAAAATTAGCCGGGCATGGTGGCACATGCCTATAGTCCCAGCTACTCGGGAGGCTGAGGCAGGAGGATCGCTTGAGCCCAGGAGTTTGAGGTTGCTGTGAGCTAGGATGACGCCACGGCACTCTAGCCCGGG
>CAUYSK010038891.1:0-28549 GCA_963575035.1 Avahi laniger
TATAGAAAAAATTAGCCGAGCATGGTGGCGCATGCCTGTAGTCCCAGCTACTTGGGAGGCTGAGGCAGGAGGATCGCTTGAGCCCAGGAGTTTGAGGTTGCTGTGAGCTAAGATGACGCCACGGCACTCTAGCCCGGGCAACACAGTTGAGACTCTGTCTCAAAAAAAAAAAAAAAAAAAACCTAAGGACTGCCTCCAGTGACATAACTTGATTTCTATTTTCAGAAGTATTTCTAATCCAGGTTCTCGAATACTCTAATAATCAAATCAAGTGGAATATCTATATTTATTGCTAGAAAAAATGGTATCTGTGACTTACAGTTTTAGATAATAAAGTATCTATATGGATGGGTTTACTAAATATATTAAATGAATTGTAAAACTGTTTTGTAATTCTAAGGTATGCACTGCTCTCATTTGTAACATACCTCCTTTTTATTTAAAAGGAGAAATGGAGTTCTGTAAAAAAACAAACGAATCAGATTAATTTTAAATGCCACTGTAAATCAAATGTTCATAATTACAGAAAATCATCTATCTTAATCAATGATAACTAAAATATAGCCCCAAATTAATGCACATGTTGAAACAGCGCTATAGCATGTTTTGAGTCATGAGGAACCATTTAAGGAACAGCTTCTGACAATATTGTTTACAGATCAGAAAAACAGCAGAAAATTCTGCATTTGTTTGTCCTTGGCATATCTTTTCTACATCAGCTTCTCACCTCTCAGGAGACTACATTTCTTATATGTGAAATATTTTAGAACCTAATCTAGTCAGCAAGCACACATTCTGCAGAGATTCTATTTATAGAACTCAGAGAATAAGGCAGCATGAAAAAGGAGACATGAAGTTCTGAATGCCTAACATAAATTAATTGGCAGGGAGGAGGCAAGCCAACCTGAATGATGCCTGTACAGAAGTCTAAACGCCTTCTACTCAAGTAGCCTTGCAGAGCTTAAAAGGTAAGGAGAGACAGTAACCAGGAGGCATTCCTATAGCCAAATTCAATTTCAATTCCACACTTGTTCACGTAACTAAGTACCCTGTTCTGGGACCTCAGCAGCAACAGTAGAGGTTTGTTGTTTGTTTCTGAGGGTTTGTATCAGGTAAGGATTATCCCCTATGCTACTATAGCATCTCATTCCTGACCTGCCCTTGGGCCTGTAGAAGCCCCATTCTCTTTCCTGTGGAATTTGAAGTCAATAATTGTGGCTTATATGCTTACCAAAGTCATTCCAAATTTGAAATATTTAGGCCAGGAAATAGAAAAATGTTACTTTGCAGATCTCAGAGAAGAGAAGAAAGGAGTTCATTTTGAAAAATAGCATTTATCATAGCAGAAGACACAGTAGAAATCCATCGCACATGCCGGAAAGGAAAAGCTGGTAATGAGAAGTAAACTTTTTCTTTGTTCTTTTTCACAGTCCACCATAAGTGATATCTGTATAATCACTAAATCTCTGAAAGTGGTCTCACATTTCGTTTCCATCATAAACCCAGGGCAGGCAAGGCAAGGCACAAATCTGACATAAATTAGAAATAGTGTTTGCCAACTGCACGCCAGACACTGAGCTAAGCATTTTATGTATGCAATCACGTTTAAACCTCACCAAATCATGTTGTGTATCTTGAAAAGCTAACCTGTCCAAGATCATACAACAAGCAAGTGTCAGAATCAAAGTTTAAACCACATTTATCAGATTCTAAAATCATAACCTTTCCTACAGCAGTCTAATCAAATACTGGAAATTCTGGAGAGATTATTGTTAATTAGGAAAGAGATCAACAAATAATTCCTTGTTATAGTCTCTGTGGCTTTAGTGCCTGGTTAGAAGATTCCATACAATAACAGAATCATCAAAAAATATTTTACTAGTTTATTCAATAGCATATTATTTATTATGTATAGAATTAATAAGTTGATTTGGGGATAATTAAGACAGTTGAACCACTAAAAAATATATACTTTGAGAAAGTCTGTCTGAAAGTAATGCTGATCTTAATCTAAAGAGAACTAATCTACCTGTAAGAAATGAAAGTGCTATTACAGGTGTATTTCTTTGCCATCATTAGAATGCAAGATTGAACTAACACTTAGTCTGTTACTGAGTAATTCTAAATGATAAAATGGAAAAACATTGTACAGCTGCTGTTTGAGGTAGGAAGTTACCAGCAAAGGTTTTGAAGAAGCAATATCAACATCAGAGTTTAAGAGTAGGGCCATGTTATACACTACAGGGGCTAGTTCAGCATCAGAATAAGAAGACATAAACATAACAAACAATGTTTATTTATCATTTAGTGTGTGCCAGGCACTAGAACCACTCATTTATTATCTCAGTCCACACTACAACACTCTCTATTATGTACTATCATTATCCTCATTTTATGGAAGAAACTGAGGTTTAATGTGGTTTAAAAATGCTTAATCATAAAGCGTGTAAATGGCATAATCAACGTTTGAAACCAAGTAGTAGTCTGTTTTCAGATCCCTTACGCTACACCACCTTGATAATATTTAATATATGGACACAACTTCTAATAGTTACTAGAAAGAGGTGTTTAGTAAAGAAGGCAACAGATAAGCAGAGGTATGATTACAGCTGGGAGATTATTTAGAGTGTCATTCACTCAGTCTCATCTCTCCCTCCTCTGGGAAATTATTTTCTACTCATGTAATAATCAAATAAATTACTATATTAAAAAGAATATATTCTATCTCTATAAACATAAATTCATGCTACCAATAAAATTTATTGCATAGATTCTATCATAAAAATCATTATTAATGAACCTGTTTCCACCCCCCCCCAATTTCTTAGTCCCCTTTTCAGGAATCCTGCACTATGAATTCCTTGCATCTTCTTACAAACTAGGCACTTTCTAAAATATGTCTTGTTATATACACTCATGTACACACACACACACACACACACACAAACATAATCCCTACAAAGTTTGCTCTTCATAGCAAAACATGTCCATTTCAAGATTACTTTTTTAGTTAATAGTCTAAATAAGCTCTCAGGCTTGAACCATTGCACCTTTGTGTATATGGACTTCTAAATTGTATACTGTTTTGAACAAGGACTTTTACACAAAGGAAACAGGGAGTTCAATTTTGGTTTCTAATTTCCAACTCTCCCTCCCTTAAAATTTTACTTCAATCTTCTGTACATCAGAGCTTCCAACTAAAGTTGAACTTGAACTGGAAAATACCCTGGGAAGGATACAGCACTCTACACAGGTAATTAAGTAAGCAAGGTTTCACAGAGCACACAGGAAGAAAAGAGAGTGCAGTAATTTAGGAACAATAATAATAATAGCTAACACTTATTAACCTTACTGGGTGCCCAGGCGCTTTTACGTGAAAATTCATTTAAATCATAAAACAATCTTATGAGGAAGGTAACCACTATTATCCCCATTCAAAAAAGAAATTGAAGTACAATAACTTTTCAAAGTTATTCTGTTAGTAATTAGTGGAGCCAATATTTTAAATTCAGATAGTTTGGCTCTAAAAGTCAACTTGCATAACCATCATACTATGCTGCCTCTCAAATTTTATTTATTGAATTAGCATCATCAATGAATTACTAAGCATAGCCCTGCTCATGACTGTTTATTATAAAAAATGCTTATGTTAAGGAAATAGATTAGATTTCAAAAAGATTTGACTGTATCTGAATTTTAAAATTAAAAGTGTATTAGAACATTGCTATTTTTGTTATAGTTTCAATGTAAAGAAGTTTTTAAGTAAAAAGAATTAGGTATAGAATATTGTACCATAATGCATTTCACCTTCATTGTTTCCTTAAAAAGCAATACGATGACTTAGAGTACTAATACATATGTATTTGAAGCAGCAAATGAGGTAAATTATACACAAAGAAAAGAATATTTAAACTTTTATAAAGCAAAAACCTTAAGCGGAATTTATTCATTTGTCAACCAATAAAAATTGAGCACCTACTATGTTCATGTAGCTTGCCAGAAGAATGGTAAAAGAAAATAGTCCTATCCTCAAGGATTTCTCAAAGGGAAGTAGACATTTCAAAATTATAATTAATGTTAAGGGCTATAATACAGATATGTCGTAGAGCTATGTGGATCAAGAAAGTAAAACAATCATTTTTTCCGGGTATGAGAAAGTCCAGAAAGGCCTTCGCACAGGCAATGATACTGAAAAATGAAGGTGACTTACCCAGTCAAGAGACTGGAGTTAGAAGGTATAGAACATTCCAGCCAGAAGGAAATCCATGAAAGAAAGCGGCTTGTTCAGAAAATAACCAGGGTCTAGGATTTGTAAGGGCAGGAGATGAGGCTGGCAAGACTATAACATGACTTGACTGTCATGTTAAGAAATTTGGATTTTACGAGCATACCCATTGGATGCATACAAGCAAGGAGGAGACATGGTCTATTCCATTTTAGAAAATTTACTCTGATATCAATGCATTTAATATATTCACACTTGTCACGAGAGAGCCGAGACAGAGGACCAATGGGAAGGTAATTGCAGAAGCTCAGCTGAGAGATGGTAAGCATGTGAGCCAGAGCAGTAGTGGTGTAGAGGAGATTTAATAGCGAGATGACTTGCTGTAGTTTCTCTCCTCCTCTATCAACTCCCCCTAAATGTTGAAAAAGGAGGCTGTCTTACAGACTTCCGGATAATAGCCCAAATTCCCTTTAGAGTAATATGCCCCCATAGTCATCTATAGTCAGGTTATACTGGATTTTTAAGATGAAATAGCTGAAAATCTACCAAACAAGTTTATATCTCTTTTCATTATTGGGAAGCAAATTAAGCAATGACAAATAACAGAGTTCAAAGTCTACCATTCAGTAGGAAGATAAGATTGCTAATGAAAAATAGAGTAAATTGTTTATGCTAACAATTGTATAAACATGCCTAGTACTACAGGAAATACACACACTTACTTGACTTTAAATCTACACTGTGCAAGTATTTAACCACCTTGTTCCTTGTTATATTACTTTCAGCATTCTTAAATCAACTTTAAGAACCTTTTTATATCTCTGTAGCAGGAGTGCATGTAATATACAAGGACTCAAAGTCTTTTTATTTTATATAGTATGTAATTCATCTGTTTTAAAGTCAAATTCTTCATTAAATTTTACAAATCTTAGAAACCGTGAATATTCCAAGTGAAGTTTAACAATTATGAAATACCTTGAATTTTTTAGTAAAGATTATATCACCCTTAGTTTTAAAAAATTACCTCACATTGAGGTTTAAAATATATGATTTTTTTTCTTTAGTTAGAGCCAATACGCTATAGTGAAACTTCATAGAATTCTATCTTGTTCTATCTGACATTTTCCCCTGAATTACTTACAGCACTGCTTTTTTTTGCAAATGTTTACACATTTACAATTTTCACTCTTGCATTAAATACAGCTCTTTGAAGGCCAACATGATCTCAAATCCTACATAATGTTTAATTAAATAAATAGCATACTACTATACATTTTAAATACTATGTCTTCTAAAATCTTGCTATGGTTTGAACGTGTGCCCTCTAAAATTCAGGTGAGAGATCCCAGTCTTATAATATTAAGAGGTGGGACCTTTAAGAGGTGATTAGGCCAAGAAGGCTCTTTCCTCAGGAATTGGATTAAGGCCCTTATAAAGGAGGCTTCACACTGCGTTTAGCTAGGTTGGCCTTCCACCTTCCGCCAGGCGAGGTCTCAGTAAGAAGGCCCTCACCAGACACCAAATGCCAGCACCTTGATCTTGGACTTCCCAGCCTCCAGAACTGTGAGAAAATACATTTCTGTTCTTTGTAAATTACTCACTCTTCCATCACAGCAGCACAAAACAGACTGCAATAAATCTCAACATTTATTTAAAGTTTATAAAATGTTATAAACTCTATTTGTAATAAAACCTACTCCACAAATATAAACATAGTGATACATATCTCAATCAGCTGGTTAACTGGTTTTTAATTCACTAATGTCTTTGTTCTTCCTTTTTCATATATTGCTAAGATAGAGATTAAATATCATACTTAACATAAAGACACTAAATTGTGTTGTTATATTCCAATTTTATTTATGTAGGCAACCATTGTTGTGTTATAAGAAGAAAGATACCCTTTCCTGTCTGCAGCCTGTTACTACGGACAAGGGCAAGGTCTTGAGCTTGGTCCAAGCCAACAGAAATGAGAGATCCCAATTTGGGGATTACAACACTGCAACTTTTTTCTGCCTGTTCTTATCACCTTGTTCTCCATCTGCCATGCCCTGTGCAGAGATCTGCAGTCTTTCTTCCCCTAGTTTTGCTGAATAACTTCATCCTCTAGTCTTCACAGGAAACTTCATTTCTACCTTCCTAAGATGAAATCAACCAATAAATAAATCACTCTTTTGGAAAAATCCATTGTATCTTAAGAATGTCTTCTATTATTTTCAAATGCAGTTACCTCAGACTTGGGGGGGAGGAGAGGCTAGGGCAACATACTTAACCTAAACATCTGTACCCCCATAATATGCTGAAATTAAAAAAAAAAAAAAACAACCTTGAACAAGAAACAAAAAATGCAGTTACACCCAAAGTTACAAATATCGCAAGCCATGCAGTCAGTAAAACAGTTCTTACTGGGATAAGGACTGGCAGAAGCACCTATTTTCTGACTTTTAATTTAGTGGAATTTAATGTTCCTAATTCAGAAAAGTTCAGTTTGATGGGCCACCAAAGAGAACATTCAGGAATGTACGTGCATGTGGCATGTACTCACTATGTGTGAGCGTGTGTACTTACGTATCCTTACCCCTTAACATGAGCATCTGCATGTGTAATAAGCCACATAAAGGTGTATCCTGCTGTGTTTGTTCAGAATAATCAGTGTCTTTCTACTGGAATAAATATAATAATAACATGGTGCTTATTTTCTGTTTCTTTGTATTCAAGTAGAAGTTCAGAAACCGTTCAGGAACCTGCTAGCTTTACGAACTCACCCTGATAGGATTACCAAGTGAATCAAAGCAGATGCAAGAACCAGGCTTTCAAAATAAATTTTATCTTTGTCATTACTTTTCTCTTTCTTCTCTCTCACACCTGAGGGAATCTCTGACAGACTGAGATAAGCTATAGGGACCACTGCTAAAGAGTTTCCTTTCATTTCTGTAAGTTAATTTGACATAGTCATAATGATCGGTTAGTATTTCGAATTTATTTTTGAAACCTTGAGCTAATTAAAATGTGTTAAATACACTTTTTAGTGTTTTTTCTGAGTGTAAAAAGATTATATGCAGAGGCTGTATCCTATTCGTCTTTATCCTAGAATTATAGCACAATGCCTAGCATGTAACAGATACTCAATAAATATTTGTTGAGTGAATAATGGTTTGAAAAAAAATTACCAATGGAAAAAAATATTGACAAGCAGCTTATCAATGTTGTGAATGACCTATAATATATCTATAAACTCAGAGTACATGTCATAGCTACTCATCTTTATGGAGAAGCTAGAAAAGGAGGTATGAGGACAGTAAGAAGAACAATTACTTCTTCTCTCAAGCTTTACTTAAACAACTAGTAAGGTTCTTAAAATCGAAATCTTTCTCAGGTTCTCACCAACGCATCAGCCAGAAAAACAGTCATTTCCAAAATGGTAGAAAATTCTGTACAAAGTAGACAATAGTCTAAGCAGGAAAGGAACATACATTATCTCACTTAGTGGCACACAGATAAAACACAAGGCAAACTTATTTTCTTTGAATACAGGAAATTTCTCAAACATAATATATAGCCATGTTCAAATATCAGTATGATTACAGAGTTCCCTCTGCACCCTTTTATTAGCGTATGAACTCGAGACAGTGTCTCATCAGAATGAGCCCAAACTAGAAAAACCACATCTGTCTTTCTCTCGCTCAGAGAAGGATGCTAAGCTTAGAGTGCGAGGGGTGCTGTATGAAAGCCCAAGGTGTTCCTTCACGCTCATGACCAGTCACCGAACTGGAAAGAAGAATGTTCTCAATTGGCTTCACTGCCTGTTTTTCATCCAACGAAGAACATGTACTAAGAATTTCACTGAATTCTTTTAAAAGAGGAAGGCTCAAGCATTTTTATTAAAAGCAACAAATCAATCATGAAATGAACCTCATGAAATACGTTTTACGGGTAGTGTGAGGAAACATACAATGTGACAAAGGACTCAACATAATTACCTACAAGACCTATTCAGAAGGAAAAACGCTCCCAAACTGATTCTTTAACTGGTTTTACTTATGCTTTTGCTGGATTGTAACTAAAATTCACTTAACCATTAACCGTATCTTTCCGTCATTACTTTTGTTTCCTCTTCCTTTTTCCTTTATTAATGACTAAATGGCATTCTGAAGTGACTGACGGATAATCTCACATTATTCTTTCCTAAAAATATAAGTTTAGCCCCAATAGGAAAGCTCCATTTATGATACACAATGTTTTTTTTTCTTCAAATAATATGGAAACATACTGCAAATGTTTCAAAAAAAAAAAAACACAAGCTAAAAGTACAACAAAATTAAGGTATTAAGACAATAAAACTTTACATTTAAGTGCATTTTATATTTTAAAAATTTAATAAAATGTTAAGTAAACTCTATTTGAAATAACATTTAACATTAAATGTACTTTTATACCTTAATGTATCATTTTGTTAATTATTCCCCTTCATTGGAAGTTTGGTTTTTTAAAATTTATTCTGAAAAGTTTCACAAGCTCATCAAATCCATGCTGTGGATTTAAGATTGGGAAGAAAAGAAATTGTGGAATCAGCACACCTTTAAGATTCAGTAAAAATGTATTCTCAATAATCTCGGCTCTCTTTAATAGAAAAAAAAAAGAATATCACTCATTAAGTTACAAAGAATTTAAGAGGACACATTTTAGTCCACCTTTGTATGGAGGTGTCATGGTGGTTTGACACAGCATAGTTCCAGTGTGACATTTGTGACATTTTTCTGAGCCCTACTTCCTGCAGAGAAATAGGCCAATTCATGCTGTAAATTTCCACAAAATCTTTCAGAAGCACTTCTTAATAATTTGGAGGTTATAGCAGAGATGGTGATCCAACTAACCTAGACAAAAGCCTAGGGTCAAAATTAAACCTGATTTGAAGTTATAAGGAAAAATAATTTTTAAGGAAACTTCCTCAAGGCAATCCTTGCCATCTGTAATTTTAGAGCAATAAATGGAAGGAAGTGAGCAAATGGAGTGAAATGCACTAAAAGATGATTGTCATTTGTCCTGCGTAGAAGCACTCTATTTATGACTAGTTAGAATATATAATGTATTTGTTCCCAAGCTTTTCAAGAGAAAACATACAAATCAGTATGTTTCTGGCCATAGGTTTTGAATCCAATTTTAATGCTGCTGACTAATGGGTAATGGTAGTCAACTAATCATTGTATGGCTGTAGAGATTTTTTTTTTTTTTTGAGACAGGGTCTCACTATGTTGCCCAGGTAGGCCTCAGATTCCTGGGCTCAACCAATCCTCCTTCTTCATTCTCTTAAGTAGTAGGCACTGTTCTTGACTACAGATGCACACCCCTGTACCCAGCTACAGAGACATTAAGAAAGCAACAAATTCTATAATTTATAATTAAGTATTGCTTTATTATTATTTTTAGGTCATATCTGCCCTTCTCTTCTTCTAGGAAAAAAAAGTATCTCAAATTTTACTATTTCTCCCATATAAAGAACCCCCTCTCTGCTCTACCCCCATATCAAGTTCTTTCCATGACATTTTTCCTATCCCAAGGAGTTAATAATTTCCCAAGTCCTCTCTCCTCACCTTCCCAGCCAAACTTCTGGACAGCATCTTCTACACTTGCTGTCTTCCTTTCCTCATCTCCCAGGAGGTCCCCAACCTACTGCAATCTGCCTTCTTCGGCCACCTATCACAACAGCAAACATGTTCTCGTTAATTGAAAATGATGCTAAACCTAATGGATAGCTTTCAGCTTGATCTTCCTTGACCTCTAAGCGGTGACATGACTGATGACTCCCAAGCTTCCCAGAGTTTCTGGACGTTGTATTCCCATGGCCTTCAGTAGAGTACAGAGAAAAAGCCCACAGATTCTGAAGCCAGAATGCCTGGATTTAAATCAGCCCTGCTATATAAAATCAGGGATCATAGTAGCACCAACCTCCCGAGAAGATTAAGTTTACTTAAAATATATAAAAGCACATAAAACAGTGCCTGGCACCTTGTAAATGTCCTAAGTGTTTCAGCTTTTACCATTTTTATTATTTTCCTTCTCCTTTTCTAGTCACTCTTTTCTTGCTGGTGTTCATTGAGGTTTGTCCCTAGAATCTCACTTCCAAGCTTTTCCCACCAGTATCCTTCTACTTAATGATGAAGCCTAAACACAACCTTTAGCCCACACCTATTTCTTAAACTTTAAACACATATAGGCAACTGCCTGCCGGATAGCTCAAACTCAACACGTCCATAGTTGAATTCATCTTCCTTCCAGGCCTGTTCCTCCTCCAGTGTTCCCTTTCTCTAAAATTGCAGCCACCTCCCACACAGTCATACAAGCCAGCAAGCAAGAATCGTGCCTGTCATTCCGCGCGTCTTCCAAACGCAAGCAAGTCCTGCAGATCCTACCTACTGACTATCCCTTGAACACATCCCCTTCTCTTCTAACTGCATCAACATAGTCAGGCCACCACTGTGTCTCTCCTGGGTCACTTTGTCTCTTTACTGTCAGTCTTATCCTTCTCTAAACATTTTGTGCATACCAGCGGAAGGCACTCTTCATATGCTCAAATCTGTCATGTCTCCAAGTCTTTGTGTAAAATTCTTCCATGTCACAATGAACATGGTGCACAAAGCTCTTCATATGTAAGCTGGCTCGGCACACTTCTTAAACATCATTTATTATCCCTCTTCCTGCTGCACAACTTGCGGCTCCTCAGATCTCTGTCACCACTGGGCCTTCATGTACTGTTTCCTCAGCCTGGAACCTTCTCCCACTCCACCAACCTCCCCGTTTAATCCGGCTGCTTCTGTTCAACCAGCTTTTCTCAAGCAGACTTTCTGTCACACTTAAACTATGCTCAGTACACTTGTCATATGCTCACAGAAAATACTGCAGTCCCTCAATAATACTATTTCTCATGCTTTATTCAAACATTGAAAGTAAACATGAATCAATTACATAGTTCCAAACTGTGATATATGCTATGACAGAAAATGTCTGTTTCTCTCATCAGACTTTAATCCCATAAGGATAAGACCATTTCTGAACTCAATGCCTAGAATAATAGTCACTCATAAATCTGTAGAAAAAAAGGAATATCATCAATGCCAATAGGAAAAAGTACTGAGGGAAAAGGAAGAGAGAAAGACAGCATAACTGCCAGTCAGAACTCAACCGAGGCCTTGACTGTCAACACCCATCTCCACACACCAGCCTGCACCCCCAGCATCATCTCCACAGCTTTGACAAAATGAAAGGTAATTCATAAAATGGCTGAGATAAGCCCTGATGTGCATTTTGATTTCGTCAATAAATATTAATAATTTGTTTTACATGTTACACTGTGGTAGACACTGAACTCTAATCAAACTTAAAAAACCACAAAGGCCTTAGAAACTAAACATCCATGCCATTTATATGAAACATGTCCAAAATGTTGGTATACAAACACTATATGAAAAATGCATTTCAAAATGTAAAATCTATCCATAATGATCCTACCTTAGAATACCAGGTAATAAAAGATGAACAGATAATTTTGCTAAAGATAGAAAGTATAGACTAAAAATATGTTTATTCTTAAAATCTTTTTGCTATTTATCATCCTGCTCTCTTTCTCTCTTATCCTCCACTCTTCTTCTTACTCTTTTTCTCTTTCTCTTTCTATTCCTGCAATATATAATGTGCTACATTACTCATACAATGTCAGAGATGTCCCCTTGAAATGAAAATTAGTCAAAAGAAATCATATTAGAAATGAAAGATTTTCTAATATAAAAGTAAAATTATAATTTGTGCTGAAATCAGTATGAGATGAAATAATAAATGTATGAACAGGAAATGCCATACAATGACCTTTAGAAAACAACTAGGACATGAAATTACTTCTATAAATTAATGTCAGATAATTTCTAAGTAAGGGCAGAATCAATTTTATGGAAGAGAGATAACACAAAAAGTTTTAAATTGTTTTCTTTTAAATTAGTGGTGTGCATATTTCGGGAAATCTAAACCAGATGACTCACTCTAGAAGTTGGTCTTAGCTGTTTGAGATCTGGTCTTAAGCAGAATTAAACATTGTAACTTAAGCTTTGACAACTTCACTATCTGTTATAAGTGATTCTTGAGAACTTATTTGGAGGTTCTATCAAGCAATTAGGGCTACCCACAGACCCTTCAATAGAAGAAAATATTATCCAAAAAGTGCTTCAATTTATATTAAGTATACAGTTTTGGAAAGGACAAACATGGAATCTTCAAGAGAGGGGGAACACAAGCCTATGAAGCCATATCAAATAAGGTCTTTGCTCAGTGACACTCCAGGCCTTCCCTGGTTACCCTATCTAAAATTGTAACCCTTCGCCATGCTCCCTATTCCATTTTCCTGCTTAATATTCTCCTTGGTCATTGCTACCATCTAATATAACACATACTTTATTTATTCATCTGGCTTGTTGTCTGTCTGCTTCCATCAGAACATAAACTCCATGCAGTCAGGAATGATTTTTTATTCTGCTATATTCATTACTGTGCTCTCATGCCTAGAATAGGACCTGGCACATAGTAGACATTCAATAAGTATTGAATCAATAAATGAAATCAAATCTCTCCTTGCAATTAGTATGGTAACTCATGGTGCATCCAGATTACCTTTACCTCCACATGACCCAGTTTGATATGGCTAGAAGTCTTGCCATAGATTACATTTAGAAATGGTTTTCTGCACTAATGATAAGAGGTCGTCGGTCACCTTGATCACCTAAGAAGTGCTAATCATATACGAGTCATTTCGATCAACTCCTCAGAAATTGCTCAAGGTCCCTATCCACATTTACATGAGTAGATGTCCAGAAGAAGGTATGTAGTAGGTCCCTTTGTATTTGAGAATCATGAAAGAGAAACCACCTCACACCGGAAATAAAAAGGAGAAATACAAAGTGGTAAGAAGTCTGGGTCCTCAAAATGGTGGACATTGGAGCTTGCCATGGGCAGACAATCCAGAGCAAGCTTGCAACCTACGCGGAAGGACTATGGCAGTCATTGTATCAGTGCCGGATCAAGAGCTGAAGCAAAGGACCCGATTAAGGTGCCATTCTATTCCATATGTACTGAAAGAAAATGTGACTCTCTAATTCCCTGGGGGACCGAACAACTGATGCTGGGTTGGGTTGCGGCCCACTGAATATCACCCAGTATCGTCTACCTGGCATTCAAGGCCCCACTGATTTGTCCAAATAGATGTCAAATATTCCAATGCTATCAGACTGGTCATTTTATCCTTATCAGATATGCTTTTCCAATATCTATCTATTCTCCTTTTTCCAGCTATCCAATTGCTCAAAATTCCAATTTCCTCAAATCCAATCCATTCTTTCCTTAAGATATAAAGCAAGACCTCCTCTTCTCTCTGCCTTCCTTGACTCAACTAATTCTGTTCTGCTCTTCTTCTCAGATTTCCTATGGAAACTATAAAAATAACATCCTAGATTTGCAGAGCACTTGAGAATCTGCAATGCACATTTCACTGTGTGGTTCCCCGACTCCCCTTCCTTCTTTCTGTGTCCTGACCAAAAATCAGAGTGCCTTGACTGCTCTGTGACCTGGCCAGCTGCAGATTTTTCCCAGCAGGCTTGAACCCAAACCGGGCCTTGAACATTCCCCAGCACTGATAAAGGCATCCAGGGAGTTGCCCAAAACACTGAAACAAACTGGCCCTGGCCCTCAGCCAGATTTCTTAAACCCTCATATATATAAGCTTCGTACCCTGAGCCCCTCACTGCAGACATACCTAAGTAGAACACCCTTTTCTCCCGCTGTCCCTTGTGAGGGTTGCTGCAACACTCCATAAGTTCCCCTAGTAAATGCTTTGGAATGACTGCCCTGGGGTTTAGCACTTTCTTCTTTGGAATCCCAACCAGCCCCATCTCGGAAGGGTTTGGGGCACTCCCTTGTGGAAATTCTCCTGCCGCCACTGGAAATTCTCCTGCCGCCACTTTTGGGGTGATTTCAGCTGCCCATTCGGCATTCACATGCATTATCTCATTTGTATAAATAAACAGCAGAATGCTATTTTGCAGACCCGTTTTTTTTCCTATACTGCCTGCCCTGTATGCTTTCTACAGCTTGCTCTCCCCAATCCTAGTAGGGGTCACCCAGGAGAACACATGCTAATGAGGATAAAAATGAAATTATTTTCTTACATAGAAAAGTACCCCAGGGCATTTTTCATGGTAACAGTTGAGTTTCTTTTGTTATTTCAGTGATGAAACTGCTTGGTAATGATCCAAAGCAAACTAATCTTTTTCAGTTTTTAGTGTTATAATAACAATAACAAAATTTAATTCCCTGCTCTCGTCAAACACTGTGTTAAAATGTTTTACATTAGATTCTCTCAAAAGCTATGAAGTATGTGCTACGTGCCCATTTTATAGATAAAGATACGAAGTCTTACAAGTGTTGACTGATTTGCCCAATATAAACAGATTAAGAATTTAAATCTGATCCATAAGACCCGAAAGCCGAAGCCCTTGGGCACCACACTCCGCAGCCAGGCACTATTCTGTCACACAGCAGGGCCGCCATAGAACACAAAGCCATCCAAGATATCACCGGGCACATTCAGGATATAAAGCAAATGTGTGCAATTGCCTAGGGCTTCAGGCAGAGTCCTGCAGTGACTAAGGCAAGCAGCAGGCAAGAAAAGAAGAGGCCGAAACAAATAAGATGGGAAGTATTCGAGTAAACCACACTCTCACCTCATCCCCAAAACAATACAATCTTTTCTTGGACAAAAAGGACTAGAGATTTCACTTCCACACACACCACTGAGGTTTCAGGTGTCCCTTTAAGACATTGCCTCACCTTCTTTTCTTCCTTAGTGCTACCTACCAATCTTCACTTTAACCAGATTTCCCTGACCATATGATAGATTTATGGCTTGAAAAGGGGCAGGACACAGAGATAACATAGGTAACATACTTGAGATACCGCCTGGCCAAAATGAGTTCTCTACAAGTGTTTGCTATTATAATTATTATATAATGCATGTGTCACAAGGATTACAAAAATGATAGCTAATATTCAATAAGCAACTATGCTAAATGCTTTCCATTTATTCTTCATATAAATTTTGCAAAGTAGATACTTTTACTTTATCAATTTTACATAAAACAGAGGCTCAGAGAGGTCATGAAAGAGTCCAAAATTACCCAGACAGTAAGTGACTGAGTTAGTACTCAAGCCTAGCAGTCTAACTCCACAATCAAGCTCTCAGCCACTGTAATATTTCAACTGGGTAAAGATACTTGCTGACAGATATTAAAGTTGTGCTCTGTGCCAGACATTGTTCTAATAACTTTACATCTCTTCCCTCAGTTAATTTTCACAACCACCTTATGAGACAGGTGTTTTTTATTGTTCCCACTTTACAAATGAGAAAACCAAAGGACCAGGCATTTGGTAATTTGGCCAAGATCACACATCTAGCATGTGGTGGAAGGTAAGCATACCTCATACTAAAAAGCAAATAAAGTAGAGGTGCTAAATTTTATTCTCTGTAACCTAACGCCAAATAGAGGATAACAGTTTTCAAAAAGGAAACTCCCTCCTGGTACGTTCATCTAAACAGTTCCTAAGCCAATGTGATTAAGAGAAAGACTCAATACTGGAATCATAAAAGAAGGAACTGATTAAATGCTAATATATTCTGATTTGCCTTACTACTCAATCATTTTCCCACCTCTACTAGCAGCTATTTACAATAGTCATTTTCCATCTGTCTTATACAATTTGAATAGAATATGATCCACTATTAACAAATGTGGATCAACTTTTCATAGGAAGCAATACCATTGTCTTTATTTGGTACTTGACTCAAGTTAGAAACAATATGGGGAGAGAAGGTGGCTGAATATTCATTCCACGCAACTATGAAAAACAGGAGAAACTGCCAATGATATATTTGGCCAAAACCCACAGGAATTTACAGACATCACTTACCAATACTAATGGATAATTATTGATAGGGCACTGAAGAGGACCACACAGTAGCCCAATAGACTCTTCAAGTTTTTGTGCAAATTAGAAAAACGAGCTTTGGTTTGGTGAGCAGAACACAGGCTCTGTCGTTACTCCAACCACCCCTGAGCCTCAGCACTATATGTGAAGGGTATGTGTTCCACACAGATTTGATGGATCTGAGATAATATGGCAAGGCACATTTAGAAGTTTAGAGAGACGTGATCAACAGCAAGGACCGAAAGATACTGTTACAGATCTTGAAAACAGATTAAGCATATAAGCAAAAAAGATGGCAAGCCAATTTTCTTTATAGGACAACTGTGTGTGAGGAGGGTAATGTGTCATGGGAAATAATACTTGCCAATAGTTAAGACAAAGTTACTGTATCCCTTATATTTACAGCAGAATTAATACTTGACTTGCTAGGACAAAAGAAAGCCCAATAGGAATATGCAAAGGGATAATGAATAAAATTCAAGATTTTAGTGGGTTCTTCAGAACCTTATTCTAGGTAATGAAAAGGTTGATGATCAATTGTGTGATCACAAATTAACTACTGGTAGACAAATAATCAATTAACAAGGAATGGAAAAGGACTCTGATTTGGAAATGAGAAGACATGCTGATAATAATGGTAATACAAATTGACAGAAAAACAAACAAACAAACAAACAAAAAACCCTGGCAGTTACTGAGCTAATGCTGTCTGCTTTACATTATTACCTTCACAATAACCTTATGGAATCAGCACCATCATTAGTACCATTTTATAGAAGAGGAAACTGAAGGTTGAGAGGTTATGTGACGTGGCCAGGATCTCATGTAAAGTAATAGTGCTGGGATGTGAACCCAGGCAGTCTAACTCTGAAGTTTACATACTTCACCACAGTACTGTATGGCTACGGGCTAAATTAACGAAAGTAGCCAAAATTGGCAAGACCACAGTTGCAGTTACTAGACACAGCAAATGTTATCCCACTTCCATTTGCATGGAGAAACGTCAAGATAATGTCCCTGATTGTGATGGAATAACTGATCAAAATACAGTGATGGAAATATCAGTAAAATTTAAATACTCTTAAAATGATTTCTCTACTAACCAGAAAAATAGTTTACAATAAGGAAGATTCATAATAAACAAAATGGAATGCACTTCCATGCCTGGCTTCATCTTCCCTCTTTGGAACTGATGGAAAACAAGTTTGCTGTGTTGGTGTTTTGTGGTAATGACTTTCCTATTATTAACAATGACAATACTTCCAGGCAGTATTTCATATTTACACAGCAGCCTTCAACACAGGAGCAAAAGCACCTGGAAAACATTCTCATTTTTATTATTGATGGCTTAGATTAATAAAGTGCCTTTCTATCAAAGGGCTCATTAATCCTTACACAGACTCCTGTGACACAAATAGGCATGCAACGCCTTTCTACACTTTACATAAGGAGAGACCAAAGCCCAAGGACCTATGTGTTATTGTTTAGCAGGATTGTGCCTGGGCCTAGAATGAAATTATAAAGAACTAAGTGTTTTCCTTTCCTTGAGTAAAATCCTATCTCAATTACAGCTTCTTACTACAAATTATCTGAAACATGGAGGCCTTCTCTATGTACTAGATACCCCCACACAGATTTTTACTTTCTTTCCTTCAAACAGTTCTCACTCACTCCCTGCTTTTACTTGCTCACCCTGCTGGTATTATCTCTTCTCTTCAAACCACCTTCAACATTATTGCCTGAATCATTTTCTTAAACCTGCTCAGAAAATAGCAATGGATCTTCATTGTCTATAGAAACAAACCCAAATTCCTTCACAGATCATTCGAGAGCTCCCTCAGTCCAGCCCCAGTCTGTTTTCCCAGCCATATCTCTGACTGCCATCTCCTTTATGCACAGGTCACACAAGCCTAAACTTCTGAAGGCCAAACCCACCCTGCTCTATGTTCATTATGCTCCGTCTTTTTCAGAAATTACCTTTCCAACTCCACCACTGACTAACAAAAATATGTCCCCAGTTCCTCTCCAATGCTGGCTTCTTCATGAATCCCACCTGACACCTCAGCTGAAAAGGACTGCTCCCTCCAGCTCCTGAAGCACTTGTTTAACCTTTATTTATAGCACTTAACCACATTCTGCTTAGGACTATAGTGACTCATGAAAGTACATCTGTCTTAGTAAAAAGTTCTGTCATTGAGATTCACAGAGTCAGGTCCAGCGTCAGGGCTTGTGACAGGCGATGAGTGAAAATGAAAAATAGACCCTCCCTCTGTAGAAATTATAGTCCAGCAGACTTTTTCATCTATAGTACCTCATCTAAATGGCAAATCATGCTATTTTTTCAATTTTCCCAAAGATGGTACATAATAGTACCATTCCAGATGCATAAAGGAGATATTAATTCAACGCACACAACAGATACTTTTCAGAAATGGTTCTCAAAGTATAGTACAAAGACCCCTGAGGGTCGCCAAGACCCCTTCAGGGGCCTCCAAATTAGTCAAAACTAAATTCAAATAATATGAAGACATGTTCACCATCGTCACTCTCACTCTCATTCTCTCACAAGTATACAGTAGAGTCTTCCAGAGGTGACATGATGTGTGACATAACAAAAGACTGAAGGAATAAATAGACAGGAGAATTCAGCTGTCTTCTGTTAAACCAGTTATTAAACAGATTTGCAAAAATGTGAAACAATGCCACTTTGTCACTAAATGATTTTTATTTCACAAAAAACAGTTTTCACAGAAAGATAAAATTATTTATGTTAAGATGTAATAGGTTTACAATTGTTAATTTCTTAATAAATTACATAGATATTTTAAAATTTATATTTTAAATTTCTAATATGTTAAATACCAGTGGCTATAACAAAAACACTTTAGGTTTATCAATAATTTTCAAGAATGTAAAGGGTTTATGAGACCAGAAATTTTGAGAATTGTTGCCTTGGAATAGTGGGCTCGCATCTCTCTGCAGAATCCGTTTAAGATTCCTGCATAGAGGTTGAGTCCCTTACAATTGCACTATTCCCTGAACTTAACTCTATTAAAGAAATTACCCTATGTGTGAGATTCATTTATTTACAAGTTTTCCCACTTCCATCCCCACCCCAAAGTCCCCTACCTGATAGTGAGGTGCTTAAAGGCAGAGACTAAGTCTAATTTACCTTTGTTTCTGCAGCATTCAACACAGAATGTGTAGCCATAAATATTTGAGGGACATATAGGAAAGAAGGAAGGAAGGAAGAAAGGAATGGAGGAATGGAAGAAGGGAGGAAGGGAGGAAGGGAGGGGAGAGGAAGGGAGGGAGGAACCATGTCTTATTCATTCTTTCAAGATTCTACCACGGTAATCTGCCCATTGAACATGTCTTAACCTTCATGTGAATGTGTCATATCGATAATTATATCAAAGTGACCAAGACGCCAATAGTTTCACCTGGTACATTGGTAAATCTCACTACAGCTTAGAAATCATAATTTCTAAGGGAAAATTTTAAAAGATTCCTCTCATAAGTAAATCAATGAGCAAATATTTGTGCACACTAGTCCTTCAGTAGCAGAGGATAATTTCAAGATAAGAAGGATGCAAATTTGGGAAATGGACACAGTCAGTTTGATTGGCTATGTATAAACTATCTTTCTTATGGATAAAAAGTTCTCAATAATTAGAAGTGACTTTCAATATCTAAAATATCTTATCTCTTGATTTAGAATAAATGAGAATTTAACAGAATTAAGCTAAAAACAACAGAAGGGGGAGAGTTAAGGTAAAATTGTACATGGCAAGTCCATTTTTAAGGTCTTTCTGAGCCCTGTCCTTCCTTTGTAGCTGTGGGTTAAGGTGCTCAGGAGTCCCTTCACTAGCCAAGGCTACTCTCCCAAGGTATCCCACTTGAACCTGACCTCACAGGTTTCATCTCATGCTTTAATTCAATCTATGCAATTTAACCCACATAATTTTTACAATTAAAAAGAAATTTAGACATCACCTATTACAACTCTCTCATACGCAACTGAAGCTCAGCTAGGTTAAAACTTCCCAAGGGAGTATTAGTTCATGACAGAACACCAAGGTCTCTTTCTTATCCAGAGACTATATGATTAAAATTTTTAAATAATCTGCTAAACCCCAACAAAGCAGTGTTCCAGATCATTCTTGGTTTCCTTCTCATAAAAAAACTTTTCCTATATATTCCTTCAGTGTTCTGATATTTTAATGCATCATAGACATTTATCCAAATGTGGTTATTATCTATGATCCAAAATCTATCACTGATTCACATCTTACCTCAAGTTGTTTTATCAGGTTAGCAAGCCAATCAATTTGCCTCATAATAGAAACAGTTGAAGACTGCAACCAAAAGAGTAAGCGAAAATTTTACACACCATATCAAGGTTAGAAGCAGAGATATTTGAGAATCAGAGAGTGATTTGGCTCCTTAAATTATAACACAGAGTCAGACATCTATACATAGGACCAAGACTAGAATAGGTTCAGTGAATGAGATCTTGCTGCCTGCAATGCTCCACATTGTTAACCTGAACCCTGGCTGACAACGGGATAGTCAACAAACACATGACATGATATGACAGTCATCAGTAGGTATCTGCGGGGGATTGGTTCCAAAACTCCTTCCCCAGGATATCAAAGTCTTCCATGCTCAAATCCCTCGTATAAAATGGTAGTGTTTGTATATAACCTACACACATCCTCCCATATATTTTAAATCATCTCTAGATTACTTATAATACCTAATACAATGTAAATGCTATGGAAATGGTTGTTGAATTGTTTAGAGAATAATAACAAGAAAAAAAAATCTGTACATTTTCAGTACAGATGCAACAATCATAGGCCTAACTACATTTTTGATCCGTGGCTAGTCGAATTCATAGATGCAGAAAACTCGCAGATACAAAGAACCAAGCGTATTTGGCTGAAACTCACAAAAGATGCAATATAGCTTAAATTATTTCCTACCCACTATTTCACATAGCTTTTGCTTAACACATTTCATTCAATGTTTTTTGGGGAGATGAGTATAATATCTTACGTATGTATGTATATATCTTAATAAATTAAACTCCAAAGCAGAATTATGTTCATTCTTAAGATTTATAAGTGACTTTCTAAAAACAATATTGTCGAGGTTGTCCACATTCAAATTTGAAGAATCTTAAAAGTGGATCTTAGGATTTAAAGCCCCAAGAAACCATCTAGGCCCTGAAAAGTACAAATAGAAAACTTTGAAACATTTGGCATACATAATTTCTGGTATCTACATTATGAATAATAAATTATCAAATGTAATGAATGCTATAAAACTATAAACTGAATTTCCCAACAAGTCCTAACCTAAATAAGTTTCCTATGTTAACCACATTTTCCATAAAATCTCATACTTTGATTTTATTAGTAGTTCCTCTGATACTGGTTATCAAAATGCAGAAAGAACATGAAAGATGCTAAAATTTTTTGCAGATGGTTACTCAGCCTTCAAATAGGCACGAGGAAAATCCCAATATTAAAAAGAAAGCATTAAATATATTTTCTTGATCTGGCATCAGATTACTTGTGAACTCTCAATGACAGCCCCAAATCCATCTCCCTAAGAGATATGGCTGGAGGTACTACCAATCAGTGGAAAAGAAGTCTTTAAAATTTTATACCATACTAGAGTGTCTTAGTCCATTTGGGCTACAAAATGCCACAAACTGAGTAACTTATAAATAACTTCTGGAAGCTGGGAGGTCTAAACTCAAAGCAGATTTGGTGTCTGGTGAGGGCCCAATTTCTGGCTTATAGACAGCATCTTCTTGCTGTGTCATCACTTGGCAAAAGAGACTAGCCAGCTCTCTGGAGTCTCTTTTATAAATGCACTCATCCAAATCACCTTCATCCTCATGCCTTAATCACCTCCCAAAGGCCCCATCTCCTTGGGCATTAGGACTTCAACATGTAAATTTGGAGGGCACACAAAATTCAGACCATAGTCAAGGCTACTTATGTTGGTTTTACCAGGGTTAAATACTCCTATGAATTTAATTTCCCATCTTGGTAACTGTGTTGCAGCCATTGAGAAGCAAGACAGAACAGCACCCTAGAATGACAAATTTCTGAATATTCTCTTATTCATCTTATTTATAAGGTATTTAAAATAATTCCACAAATCTATTATGCTAATTTCTATCTCTTTTCACTTTGAATATGTTGTTACTGTTTCTTGGAATTCTTGTCCTTACATTTATCTAGGATTCAAATCATATAAAAATTTTAAGGCTCCATTCGGGTCCAACTTTCACCTTTAATACTAAGGAGGATACAGCACAGTGACTTAAAAAAAAAAAAAATGTGCTCCAAAGTCAGGGTTCTGCCACCACTACCTGCATGACCTGGGGCAAGATATTAAATCTTCTGTGCCTCATTTTCATCATTTGTACAATCAAAATGTTCAACAGGATTGCCGTGAGGATTAAATGAACTAGGGCATGCAATGCGCTATGAACAGTACTTGTCATGAAGTAGTCAATAAATGTTAGTCACTATTGTAATTCTTCATTACAAGTATAGAATATTTTAAGGAGAAGGGAAATTATTACATGGGTGAGAGAGCATATCTAAGATTCTTTAAGCAGGGCAGTTATATGCTAACAGCTGTAAATGAAATAAAAAATCTGGTAGAATCACGGACAAGACAAATAGCCCACCAGGCTACTTAAATAGACCTGCTAAAAATGATGATTGGCGTCTAAATTATGGCACTGACAATAGGTTTAGATCAAAGGAACTGATGAGAAATGTTTAGGAAATAAAATGAGTTGATTGCACTTTTACTTATTAATTTAAAAATCAGGCAGTTGTGATTTCTTTGCACCTTTTGCAGGCTGGGTGTCTATTCTTATCCTGACACTTAGTAACATGTGATCTTGACTTACCCTCTTTTAGCAGCTTGTTCCACTTCTTAAAAAAAAAAAAAAGTGAAGAATTGACCCAACTGAACACTGCAATTTCTTTAAACCCTAAAATTTATGAACCTATGAACTAAATTCATCTCTTATTGAATCATAGAATCAATTTATGAATCATACATAAAATGTATTCTTAGAAGGTACCACAGTGCCTGGACTATCAATATACATTATATGACTACTATTGAATCTACCTAGCCAATAGGTGTTAAAACTTGAGACTTTTTAAATCCTCCCTCTTCTTCACCCACCACTTCGTCACCAAGTCCGGTTGCTTGTTACACGTTCCCTACTGGCAATTCTTTGGTTTATGCCTTTATTTTTTTAACTGGATTCCTGCAATAGCACCTTAAGTGTTCTCTTTGGCTCTAATCAAGTCTTCTTCCAAACACTCTCTGAGAAACTGAAGAACTCTAGAGTCAGAAAGACTTGGGCTTAAATGCTTAGTCTACTTTTTCTTAATTGTGTGATTGTCAGCAAGTTATTTCACCTCTCTAAACCTGGGTTTATCTGTAAATCATAGAGGTGATATGAAGATAAACAGTTGTAGAGTGCTTAGCATACTGCCTATTACACCGTAAAAACTCAATAAATACTAGCTATCATTTTAAAGGACAAATCTCAAAAAGATTTGGGCTTGTACTTCACAAACAGAGGAGAATCAAATGGCCAATAAAAAATGAAAAGATGTTCTTCTTCATTAGTAATCAGTGAAATGCAAATTAATGCTTCTATGAGTACAATTATGTCTCCACCTGATTAGCAAAACTTAAGAACTTATAAATCAACTTGTGGTGATGTAGAGCTTCTCATATACTGCTGCTAGGAGTGTAAATTAATGCAACTGATTAGGAAAAATGTTTTGGAATTAATAGTAAATTAAAGGTACACATACCACAAAACTCAGCAATTCCTTCCCTTGATATTTTTCTTATAGAAGCTCTTGCATATGTGTAATAGACTCTATAAGTGATAACATATATAAATATAAAAAGATATTATACAAATGTTTCTATAGAATATCTAACAATTCAAATGTCTACCAACAGTAGAAATTTTGGCATATTTATAGAGAATACTATACAACAATTTACATGAATAAACTACATGCATGAACATGGAAGAATCTCACATTGTTTAGCAAAATAATCAGGTGACTGAGAATATACACGCTATAATTACAAATATGTGGAGTTGAAGCAAAGGCAAAATTAAAGTTTATAGTGTAGAGATGCAAACATATGTGGAAAACCTACAAAGAAAAGCAAGGGAATGCGCATGACAAAAGGTAGGATAGCAGTTAGTGGTTACCTCCAGTAGGAAAAGAACAGTACATAATCTGAAAGGGACAGACAAGCTTGCTGGCTGGGAGTCTATTCCTTAATATGAATGGTAGTTACATGATGTTTGATTTATAATTACCCTTTAACCAGTATTTGTTTTATACACTCTTCTATGTGTATGACATATTTCACAATTAAAAAATAAACTGATCATGGCGTTCTTCTACTTAAAATCTTTCAAAAGCTCTTCACTTTGTAATAAAATCCAAACTCCTTAGCTTTGTCTAAGAGATCCTTTATGATTTGTCTCTTGTACCCCTCTTCAGCTTCATCTCTGCCACCACCTCTTACACTCCAGCATAGCAAATGATACTATGTACCCTCAAACTATCACACTCCTCAAACTCCTGGTCTGTTGAAAAATATTCCCACTGTGCATCGATTGCTCCCTCCCTCTGGCTACCCTCTTACCGTGCCTAATAGTTCACTAAAATATCACTTCCTCTGGGAAGCCTTTCTTGACTAATCCCTACCACATCTGTGTTAGATTCTCTTCTCCTGCCCTCCCTTTGGCACTCCATGTCGACCCACGTCATAGCACTTCACAAGAACTACACTCTTTAGAATACATCTACCCCATTAATAGCACATTTTATTATAAGTATCGCACTCTTGAGACTGAAAGCTCCTTTAAAGCAGGGGCTGTCTTTCATCTATCCCCAAAGCTGAGCAAGACAGCTACATCACAGATTCTCAATAAATGCTTAATGAATTAATGTTTAGGATGGGGGCAACATAATATGCTGTTTCATCACTGGAAGTAACACATAACTCAACATATTAAGTTCAATCATATAAAATTGCCCTTATTTTAGGTCAAAATGGTTGGTTATTGGCAATTATGGATGATTCCTTCTTTGTAACAAACTCATTGAATACATGTTAATTCAGCACAGCATAGTGAAAACTATTAGGTCTGCTTTTTCAATATAATTGTAGGCAGAATATTTTTTTAAAATCATGGTGTGAAATAACTCTAGGATTAATTTCATCAGTATTCTACAGTTACAGGCTAGGCATTAATTCACAGGGCAGTCTACCTATCTAGAATTATATAAGCCACTAGGCAAATGAAAGAAAGATATTGATCGCTAGCTCAAAACAGCTTCTTTTGGAGTCTTATAAGTACCACTGTCATACTCTATTTCTCAAAGATGTTATTTGACAGATTATAACTCATTCATCTCTGCTGGAATCTATTGATTATTGACTTTGGTGACTATGAAGCATCAAGTATTTGATTTAAAAAGGTATTTTGCCTGTGTGTGCTAATATTTTATAAAATAACAAGTTTTTTAAATTATTCCAATTAGGCAGATCAACTAGATCTATTTGTAATATTGTTTCATTAAGCAAAAGGATTCGTAGGCTAAAATGTCCATAAATTGAGTTTTATGAAACTGTGATTTCTCTTCCCTTATTTCTGAAGACCTAAACATTGTGTGTGTGTGTGTGTGTGTGTGTATGTGCACATGCATGTGTGCTCCCCTGAAAGGAATTGAGCATCGTAATTTAGCTCAAAACCAATTTTTCCACTAAATGAAATGGATTAGTAAAATGCAATATTATGTTGCAAATTAGAAAAGCCACTTAAAATAATGGTACCCAACTGTTACTCTGCCACATGAAATTGTTAATTGCAGGTATCGTGGTGGTAGTACCATGGTGCTTTATGCTGCACCCACACATCTCAAGACTTTGCACTACCATATGTGATATTAGTACTATTGCACCCTCAATTAAACACTCCGTTCTATTGACTTTCACTTCTTTGGTTGACACTATTTGGAGCCATATTTCTTCAGATCCATACACTATACCATATGCAATATTTAAATTGGTTATGTCAATCATAGGATTTCTGCTAAGGAATATTTTCAAATTTGTAACTTACCACTGCTTGTATGGTTTCTCATCTATAGGAAATGGGTCTAATTCAACACCTTCTTGCATGAGCTGTCATGGTGAAGATCTGAGACGGTCCTGCCGTTGGTGTTTCTCACGCTAGCCTAAAATCAAAGCAAAAAAGACAGAAGAGGTTGATTTGAAGACTTAAATGGGAATGTTACCTGCATTTAGAAGTCCAAAACACTGACACCAGAAATAATTGGTTACCAGGTGTGGGAGTTGCGGGGAGAAAAAATAAAATATCTCAAGGTAGTTAAAGCTTCATAATTTATTGCAGGCCGAAGAACTTTGGTCTTATCAGTACCGGAACAGCTGGATATTTTTAAATCTGAACATAAACCCAATTGGTAACACAAACCCAAATTATTATTTGGGTTGATATGCTATTTGGGATTTTGTGAGATGGAGGTGGTTTTCTAAGACAAGGCACCCCCCTCATCCTTAACTGAGATAGCTCCACTATTACATGTGTTTGCACATTCTGCTTTTCATGTAAGATTTCACTGGAACAATGGGTTACTTAGTTACCAATAAAAGAATGAGGAAAATTTTGAGGACCTCTGAAATACAAGAAATGAAGTAAACCTAAAACGCAGTTGATCTGTAGCTGGAAAGAGACCTGTATTTATGTTCTTTCATAATCTGCTCTAGTTACAAACATACTTTTTCAACCTTATTGTCTATTACTTCCCAACATTATATTGTACCAGATTCTCCAAAATTTGTGACAGTTTCCAACATTCTACCTGTTGTCAAACCATAAGTTTTGATTTCCAGTTTGGAAAGTATGGTCACCATAGCCCAAAAAAACCTCCTCTCTGCCCCAAACAAGAGTCCCTTCCCTGGCAAGGTGCTTACAACTACTCCTAGGAATACCTCCCACACAACCACCGTCTTGCTCTCGCCAGCTACTGACATCCCAGTGTGGCCCCCATTGTCACCTACCACCATTTTCAGGAACGGTGACTTTCTTTCTTCTCTGACTTTCTATTGAAATTATTGTCAACACACTAATATGGACCCTTGATCGTACCCCATCTTTATTGTTATTTAACCTCATCTCCCCAAATGACTATAAGGCCTACATGGCAAAAATTTTGTGTCACAATTTCCCAGTCTCTTCTACCCATAGCACATAGCAGAGAACTCAGTACATAGGAGACATTCACTCGATGAACATTTATTGTGCCCCTACTATGTGCCAGGCAGATAAAGTGAGTCTCTGACAGAGATGATAATTTAGTAGAGAATACAGGTAATGCAGGACTAGGCGATTTCCATATTGTATCATAGGTGATGGAGCTTCCTCCTACAAACACTGAATAAACACTGGCAAGTCAACAAACCTAAGGGCTTTCCTTCACCATCAGTGCTTTCAGAGCCTATTTTCAACGTATAAGAAGAGGGCAATTACTTTAATCAACCCATTTTCAGGAAGCACATAGAGCATCAAGGCAGGTTAACAGCTACAAATGAGGAATCAGTTTCACTTCTATGAAGACAAGTCACTGTATGGATTTCAAGAACTTTTAAGTCACTCTGTTTTTTCCTTCCTATCACAAAAAAAAAAGTAGTAAAAATTCTGTTTATTATGCTCCAGGCCACTTTGCAAATGCCTCATTGTCCCATAGGGGAGTTTCACTTTAAACCTGCACACCACACAGGGTTTTAGGGCACTGAGGTTAGAAATGCTTCTAAGGAGGTTTCAGTCATTTCTTTTTTCATTGAAAGCTTTAATTTCCATTCCTAGGAGCATTATTTCCATAAGCCTATGGGCTTTACATCTCATAGTCACCAGGGATAAAAACAGTGAGAAAGGCCACAGTGGCTTGCTATTGATCCAAAATGTCAATTAAATGAGAAAATCCCTTACCAAAAATAAGTTTACGTTTGAGGTCTGCTTTTTTTTTAGACAGAGTCTTACTCTGTTGTCTGGGCTAGAGTGCCATGGCGTCAGCCTAGCTCACAGCAACCTCAAACTCCTGGGCTCAAGCAATCCTTCTGCCTCAGCCTCCCGAGTAGCTGGGACTACAGGCATGCGCCACCATGCCCGGCTAAGTTTTTCTATATATATTT
>CAUYSK010038893.1:0-29118 GCA_963575035.1 Avahi laniger
TCTGTCTGAAGCCTTTCAAATTTCAAGCCACTCTCCAACCTTATCACTCCCTGCCTTCCTTCTCTGCTGTACTTTTCTCCCCAGCACTTACCATTGTCTGACATACCATATGTATTAATTACCTTTTTTTTTGAGACAGAGTCCCACTCTGTAGCCCTGGGCTGAAGTGCAGTGGCGTCGGCCTAGCTCACTACAACCTTAAACTTCTGAGCTCAAGCGATCCTCCTGCCTCGGCCTCCCGAATAGCTGGGACTACAGGTGAGGGCCAGGACACCTGGCTAATTTTTCTGTTTTTGGTAGAGACAGGGTCTTACTCTTGCACAGGCTGGTCTCCAACTCCTGACCTCAAGGGATCCTCCCACCTCTGCCTCCCAGAGTGCTAGAATTACAGGCTAATTATTTTTTTAATGTCTCCCCTACCAGGATGTCAACTCCCCAAGGGCAGGCATTTTTGCCTGTCAAGTCCATTGCTGTAGCCCTAGTGCCCATATCAGTGCTTTGCACATAGTAGGTACTCAATATTTGTTCAACGAGTGAATGCCTACACCTAGTAAAACTACCGACAACACACAGGAATAATGAACACCGGAATCTGGATGGTGGGTGTCTCTGGGCGGGGGAGGGGCAGCATACATGGTGGCTTTAGCTACATGTGTATTTTCTTCCTAAAAGAAAAAAGAACCGCAGCAAATATGGCAAGATGTTTCTGTTTGATAAAAACTGTGTTTGCCACATTATTCTCTTATTTTCCATGATAAAACTGTCTTCCATAAACAAGACTTGTACACGAATATTCTTAACAGCTTTCTTTGTAGTAGACAAAAAATGGAAACAAATCAAATGCCCATCATTTGGTGACTAGATAAGCAAACTGTGGAATATACTCAGCAATAAAAAGGAGTAAACTATTGATACATTCAACACCCAGAACCATGCTGCTGAGAGAAAGAAGTCTCATCCAAAAGAACGCAAACGGTGGCTCCATGTCTGAGACATTCCGGAGCAGGCACAGCCAACCAGTGGTGGGCACGACCCAGCCCCAGTGCCTGGCTAGGGCAAGGCCCGACTCCCCCAGCGCCTGGCCTCACATTCCTCCTGCCAGTCCCAGCTCAGGCCCTCCCTCACTGAGTGACCCTGGGCAAGTCATGGCCTCGCTCTGGGCCTCAGTTTCCCCATACGTAAATTCCCACAGAGGCTGGAATAGGTGACTGCTTCCTTCTATCTTGACATTCCAAGATTCTGTGACTCCCCTATAAGCCACGGCTGCCCCAGGAAATCCCCTGTGCCAGCCTGTGGGTGACTCAGGCCTCTATGGCAGGGTGAGGGTGTCCTCTCTGGGCACTGGAGCTCTGGCCTCAGGCAGCTCTGGACGGGGCTGGATGCCAGCACCCACCAGAAGTGGGCCCAGGCTCCTCGTGCTCCTCTCAAACACCAGGCTTGGAGGGTGAGGGATTGGCGGTCCCTCCTCACCTTTTGTTCCTGTCTCTGGGGCTTTGTAGGCCAATGAAAATGCATCCCTGAGAATAAAAACCCCTTGTCCAGAGTTCTGAGCCCTAATCCTCTTACGTATCACCAGCGGAAAGCCGGAGCTGGTGGCAGAAGGGCCGCTCTGATTCCCTGCCAGCCCGCCCCTCGTCCCACACTCGGGTGCCAGCCCAGTCCCATCACAAAGGGCTGCTGCCCCGGCCAAGCAACCACACAGCTGAATGTAATCGCCCCTCAGGCCCCTGGGGATGGAGTGCTCAGACTGTGAGCTCGGGACAGGCTTGGACGACACAGGAAAGTCTGAGCACTCGCCCTGTCCTAAGAGCCATCAGCCTGTTCAGAGCCCAGCTTCGCCCAGTGTGGCCTGGCTCGGGGCTCCGCCTCCCTCCCTTGGGACTCCAGATTGTTCTTCAAGTCATAAGGGGGCCTGGCTTGGTAGTCACAGGGTCTCTCTTGGCTCGCTCACCCCTTTAGGAAGCTTGGACGGAGCCTCAGCCCTCAGCTGAGGGGTGGGTGAGGCGACCCCACACCCAGGGCCTCCCTGTCAGAGTAGTGGAGGGACAGCCACCTCCATAGCAGGCAGGAAGTATCACAACACCAATGTAGCCACTTGGGGGGTACGCCAACCTGCCCCACCCCCAGGGGAAGCCAGGCAAGACTCTGCTGGACTTTGAAGAGTATGTAGGCGCTGGGCAGACTGGGATGGGGTTGGGAGAAGAGGAAGGAGACAAGGCCTGTCAGGAGGCAGTAGCAGCAGCCTGAAGAGGCGTTCGAGGGTCTGCAGGGGGCAGCTTGCACAAGGAACTGTAAAATGCGAACTCTGTTCTAGAGGCCTGGGCATCTGAAATGGGGGTACACGTACCCCAGGGAGACAGGACTTCAGGAAGCCAGGGGACAAACCAGGCACTAATTTTACCTGAATATTTAGTGGAGGAGAAGTTAAAAATTTATTATGGGCCAGGCACAGAGCCTCGCACCTGTAATCCCAGCACTTTGAGAGGCCAAGGCGAGAGATCACCTGAGGCCAGGAGTTCCAGGTTGCAGTGAGCTATGATCATGCCACTGCACTCTACCATCCTGTCTCCAAAAAAAAAAAGTGTAGAACAGTATGCATAGTTTGTTACTATTTGAAGAAAATAGAACACATGAAAACATATGCACATAGATGTATATTTATATATACACATATATACAAGCAAATATATGCTTAAATTAATAAAAATTCTCTGGAAAGATACACAGGACATCTGGATAGATGGGAAGAGTAGAAAGGAGAATTTTCGCCATATAGCAATTGTGCACCTCTTCAGTTTTGAACCATGTGAACACAACACCTAGTCAAACAAATCAAATACAATTAAAACTTTTTCGAAAAGACCTATGACATAGTCAGACATGTTTTTCAGGACTGTGAGGACTGGGAGCAGCAAGAACCCAGGCGGAAAGAGACCAGAGAGGGAGACCGGAAGGCTCCTGCGCATGTGCAGTCATGGCGGGGTGGCTGCCCGAACTCAGAGGGAGCCAGCATGGAGGAAGGGCACGGGTTTCAGGCATCATTCGGAAGTGATTTTACCTAGCTTATTTTGAAAATTTACTATGTTCCAGGCACTTTATATACAGGGAGTCATTTAATCCTTCTAACCAGCATGAGGGATTTCATTTGTCCCATTTTACAGATGAGGAAACTAAAGGTCAAAGAGGTTAGATGATTTACCAAAAGTCACCCAGGTGGAGTAAATGGTAGAACCAGGATTGAGACTCCTACCCGCCACCACCACCATCCCCTCCACCTCCGACACTGGGGGGATCTGGGGGCAACTTGCTGTGATTGGATACGGGGAGGAAACTGGGGGAGAACACGAAAGCCTTTTGGCAGCTCTGAAAGACCTCTGGGGTTCCTGAAATCATAGAAGGCTCAGGGAAAGAATGAGGGTACGTGCCCTGGTCTGGGGGTTCAAAATCAGGGCACCCCCTGAGGGGCAGATGGTTCCAATGTCTCGAGACGGACTCAGACACCGGGGAAAGCCCAGACCTCCCCAGGACCCACTCAAGCCAGAGGCTCCATAAGACTTACTTTTCCCAGTTTCCCCACAGGGATGCAGCTCACTGGCTCCAGGGACTCGCCGGGGCGAAATGCGCCTCTCCCTCCCCAGCAGGAAGAGCCAGAAAGGGGTTCCCCGGGGTGCCGTTTAGCTGGAACGGGCTCCATATTTTCCTCTCCCATCTCCCTGCAGTATCAAGTGTGTGACTATTGATTTCCTCCCTGCATTTGTTTTTGTTATCCATTATTTATGGGATCATTTTTCCATCGTTCGTGCATGAAGGCAAATTTTGTGTAAAAATCAATTGAGTGAGCGCCGCCGATGGCTTGTTGCGTTTTCTTGGCTTTCATCTCCAAGGCACCAGCTCTCAGGAGATGCAGGGCAGGGTACTGGATTAGGGAGCTCGCAGAATGGGCAGGGGCCCTAAGGACGGTGCAGGCTTCGGAAGCCTGCCTTGAGAGACCTAGCCTGTCCATCACTTCGGGTCCCTCCACCATGCACATTCTGTTGAGCTCGCCTGGAAGTCCAGGTAGCGGTAGCGATGAATGTCGTCCTGCCCTGATCCAACCCTCCCTCCCTCGCCCCTTTGCTGGGCCGCAGTCAAGAAGGGGCGGGGTCCTAGCTGCAGAACCTCCTCCATTTCATACAGATCTGTTTCAATGTAGAAACCCACAGGACTGTCCAGGATCGGGGCGTGGGGGCCTGCTTTCTAGTGGCTTACCCTGAAGACTCTAGGAAGTCACCCTGAAGGATCAGACATGGGGGGTGGGATGAAGGACAGGGCTGACATTTAGCAAGCACCTGCTATGTGTCAGGCTGACCGCTTCGCAGATACTCTTATCTGAGCTCCAGCACACTTTGGGAGGTAAGCTGGGTGTAAAGAAAGGAGCAGAGAATTTGGTGTCAGAAAGACCTGGTTAAAGTCCCTACTTGGCCCCTCCTAGCTGTATGGATGGAATGTGACCCATCTACGCCACAGTTTTCTCATTTGTAAAACGGGCATAAAATTACTGCTTACCTCAAAGACAGTCTTGCATTTAAGGTTGGATGATTGGCTCATGGTAAAGACTCATCAGTACAAGCTGGGTCCTCACCAAAGTCCACCACCATCCCCCAATACTGTGTGTGTGTGTGTGTGTGTGTGTGTGTATGCGTGTGTGTGTGCGTGTGTGTGTGTGTGTGTGTTTCTCTCTCTCTCACACACACACATGCGCATGCACGAATGCCACTAATTTCTATCTTTTAGTCTGCACAAGAGGGATCCAGACCTGCCTTCAGAGATCTAAGAACCAGTCTAGAGCCTTCTAGACTGGGCAAGACTGACAAGGGAGCTTCCTTATTTTGGGCTACAGTCTCCCAACATGCAAAAGAAAAAGATTGGATCAGATCAGATATCACACATTGGTGATCTGTGAGCTAAATCGAGCTTACATATGTGTTTAGTTTGGCCCATATGATTTTTTTTTAATTTTTATTTTACAATAAGAGATAAGGAGATACCACATTTTAGAAATTTAGATTTCTAGTTTCTCTGGAAAAATCGGAAGATTTGCTCACATTGTGCTTCTGTCCCCACACGGCAATTATTAGCTGATGCCGAGTAACTTCCACCCTCTATAAGCGAGGCACGTGGCCTCTGGTGTACCTTAATCTGCAGCACGATCAGCTGCCCAGTGTGTGGCTCCTCAAGGATATTGCAGTGTTTCTTTGAACCTACATGAGAACTGTGTACTACGTGGCACAATGAATAGGAATGAATTGGTTTTCAAGGACTGCTTGGTCCCTGTGATTAGAAACTTCATCTATTAATAGGCTTGATAAGTTTGGGACTGGTCCAGTATTTTCCAAAATTTGAGTATCTTGAAGCCTACAGCATCTTCTTCCCAATGTAACATATACTTGGTCTCTAGAGAAACGGCGCTTCTATTTAGAGGAGGTCACAGGTGCCTTTGAGAATTTGATAAAAGCTGTAGACTTAGTAAGGGTGGGAATATACACTTAAAGACATAATTTTGCATACAGTTTCAGGGCGGACAAAGACACTGACCCCCAGCCTATCCCTACCTCTCCCCAGAGTCCTCGGATCTTCATTCGGAATGCCTGCTTTGGAGACTTCCAGTTAAAATAAGAGATAGGATGCATACTTCAGCTCTACTCTCTCCAAAAACCTAACCTTAAAATAACAATGAAAGGATTTTTAAAGCATTAAGTCCACAGGAACAAAGAAAATGAGAAGGGACACAATTGCAAAAAAAAAAAAAAAAAAAAGACGCAAATAGATAAGAGGTAATTTGTATAATAGACTCAAGAAACCTGAATCCTACACAGTGGAAAAAGCTGAGAAGCAACCTGAATTACATAGCAGATTCCCTAAAAGACTTGTGAAGTGATGGTACTACTATGTCTGGAAGTCGGAGTTAAGAGAAGGCTGCAAATGGGTGAATTGGCTGAGAGTCTGTTTAAGAAGCAGTTAGATCTCCAGGTCCCCTCTGTCACTTGGCACAGTAGGCAACTGCCTTTCCCCAAATCTGGCAGAATGCTAGTGACTTATTTATTGGAAAGAGTTATTTTATAATAAAAGTCATTTTATGGTTGGGAACCAACAGTAGTTAAGGGTGGGAAACCATACTGAAAACAGAAGGATTAATAATACATTCTAAATGTTGAAAAACCCATTCCTCTTCCTCCACTCAGCATCTTCACCATGAGCAGACAGGCATATACACTCCAAGCAGGAAACTGAAAGAGTCTTCTCTGGGAACCTAACCAATTCAAAAAAGGAAAAAAAAAATACTACCATTAGGGAATCCCCAAGGAAACAGCCCAGCCAGATCACTCTAAATAGAAAACCAAAGTAAACAAAACCATCTCATGTGCACAGAGCTTCCAATAAACTTTTTACCTAATTAACTAAATAGTATCTAATACAAGGGAGACCAAAGAGAGATACAAAGATACAAGAGACCAAAACAGACATATTTAAAATATGATAAAAACACTTTGGAGGAAACAGATTCTGAGAGAAGAAGAAACTGAAAAGAAACTATTAGTGATATCCTGAAGAGATAGCATCCATGAAACAAGAAAAAGATTTTTTAATTGAAAGTGCAAAAATATCTGTTAGAACTTTTTTAAATGATAGGGGAAATGCAAAACTCAATAGAAGGCCTGAAAGATAAAATCGAGGAAGACTCAAAAGAACAAAAAGACAAAGAGAAAAAATAGTAGAGAAATGACAAGTAAATCAGAGAATCAACCCAGTTGGTCCAATATCAAAATAATAAGCATTTCACAAATATTAAAATATGAGAGAAAAAAATCCAGAAAACTTCAAAGAAATCATGTCATGCAGAAAATTTCCTGGAATGAAAATTGTGAATTTCAATATTAAAAATTGCTCAATAAACAAAAAGAATATATATCCTATGAGCTTCCAGAGAGATAAAACAGGTTTCCTACAAAAGTCAAGAATGAGAATGGCTATCAGCAGGCCTAGAAAGCAACTATTAATAGTTTAGCCTGAACCACGTCAGAAGGTGCCAATGGAGGTTTCTTCAGTAAGATTAAACTGATAGAACACTTTGGTGTGTGAGAGTATTGAGAGGAGATTTACATAAATGGGGAGAGGCTGAGGCTAATTAATAATAAACATTCAAAAAAAAAACAAAGAAAAAAACCATAATTATTAATGCCCAGAAAATAAAATATTACACAGGAAAGGAAAAGTAACTATAGTATCCTACATGGCTCAACAATAAGTGTTTGCATACAAAACATGAACACTGAATATTGATCTAACCAAAATTAAGATTTGACTATACCGGAATAGTGAGGGGATGGGAATTGGGGTAGGGAATGAGACACAGCTCCATCCTCATCTTTATTACAGGGCAGTGAATAGAATGCCTACAGCTGAATGATCAAGAAGAAGCGTTAAAAACACACCATTTAGAGACAGTGATGTAAAGATCAAAACAACCAGCTAAAAGAGCTCAAGTGATTGCCTTGAAGAATCAGGGTGTGAGAGGAGGAGGGCCGGATGGTAGTTCTTTTTCATACTGAGCCTCGCTAAACTATTTGAATCTTTATCTTTGTACTATGGACACATATAACTTCATTAAACAACAAATTAAAAATAAAGGACATCCTGCTCTGACTCTTGAGAATAACCAAGCATCACCTACTTCTTCCCTAACCTTCTCAGTCCCAGAACCCAACCTGTGACAACTCCCTTGTAGGCATCCAACCTCGCATCCTTCAGTAAAGATGCCACTCTTCTTATATTCCCCCCCACCCTACAAAACCACAGGGAACTGGGTTTAAACTCCGAAGAGTCCAACTACACACAGAGCAGCAGATGGTTTCTTCTGGAGAAGATGTGTCCCTCTCGGCTCTCCACACGAAAGCCTAGTCCATGTAGTTGGTGGCCAATGGGGAGACAGAGGGAGTGGCTCCGTCAGTGCGGTGGTCTAGTTCGGTTGCCAGGAATGCACACCTTCTTTCCCGGTGACCGTTAACTTCCTCCTGTCACTTTTTTTAAAAATCATAGTCAAGTTCCATGACTTGATGCCATCCAATGTTAAGCCACATCACAGGGCTTTGGAGGCCATTTTCTGTCTCTTTAGCTCCCTGATTTTTCCCTCTCTGAAGAGGAAATGGGTGGGGGATGGCATTCATAGATTATTGGTATGCTAACAGGGGCATTTAGGAAGGTTAGGACTGGTTTCCAAACACTATAGACAGGTAAAGATCAGGTTAACTTGGTCGGCACAGGAAGTGGTCCTGAGCCCCAGGAAATGAGGTATCACTAGTCCCCAGTTTGAGTGTAAGTTCCATGGCAGCAGAGGCTGACTATCAAGTTCTCTTGTGAGTCCCCGGCACCTTGACCAGGGCCTATCACAGAGTAATAATATAGCAAATGTTTTTTGAGTTAACTCATTGTATTTCCAGACGATAGCTATTTCTGAGAATGCCAGGTATCTACAGAGAAATCAGAAAACACTCCATTTTTCTTCAGTTCTTTGGTCAACTTGTGCTAGAGAATTAAAAAAAAATGTTCCTCAAAAAATTAAAAATAAAATTAAAAATAGGGGAACTGACTATTGATCTGCAAAATACTTTTGTCAAAGCCATTTGGAGTCTTTATTGGCAATTATCTCATCATTTAATTGGCACTTTATTTTTGCCTTCTGTAAAGTTCTTCCCGGTTTGCTAACCTGGTTTCATTGCTTATGATTATTTGACCCTTAATTTGGATAGTCACGTAAAGAAAGGCCTTTGGTTCATCTGGTTCTGGGACCCAGGAACTTACTGATTCAATCCGGGGATCCATGGCTGAACTTCAAGAAGTTAGCAAAAATTTAGGGTGCACAGAGGTGCATTTTTCTCAGTTAGGAAAACAGTTTTCCTCAGATTCTCAAAGGAGTCCATGAATCCCCACCAAATTGAACTACTATCTAGTTGGACTTCCCCAAGTTAAAGGTGGGGAAACTGAGGTACTGAGAAGTGAATAAACTTGCCACAGTCACACAGAACAGAGTAAGGTCTGGAACTCAGATCTCTGCGCACGTTCCAGGTTCTTGCTCACTACACCAGGAGGCCTGTGTGCTGTATTCTGACCAGAGATGATACTATTTCTTTCAGTTAGCTTTCTTCCAACCCATTATTTTCACTAGAAGAGGAATTTATTGAGGGGAGGAAGTATGCAGGGCTCAATACAAATCATTTCAAGCCCAAGAACAGTGGCTCCCTGCTATCTCTCAGCAGTAAATCAGGATCACCACCTTGGAGTTCTGTCAAAGAGTTCAAGACTCTTAGCTCCTTCACGTGTGGGAGCTCAGCTGGAGTTTCTGCAGTCTGCAGTCCTCCCTCAGTCCCAGCATCAGGAGGATTATTAAATGATGTCATCAGTGTCTTCCCCAGTTCTATCCTGTCATAGCTGTGTACACCAAAGAAAAGCTCTCCCAGTTGGAGAATTGGGCTCACTCGGAAGAGGTGAAGGCGTGAAGATACATTTTCAAGGAAATTTAATAAAACTAAGTACTGTATGTCCTGAAACATCCAGTAGATAAAGGTAACACCCTTATAGGTGTAGTGTCTAATTCCATAGTAGCAACAAATAGGCTACTTTAAATTCTACTTAGGAGGAGGTGGGATAGAATTCAAATCAACTTATAAACACTCTTTATCTTTGCGAGCAGGCGTTTTTTATACATTATGATGTCTGCACCTCCAAACTGTCAAAAAAAATTTTTTTAAATCACAGAATTTTCAGCTGCCCATTCAGTTCATTTTTTAAAATTATTGATTTTATGTAAAACTTCCTGTGATCCTTGGTGTGGAAAGACCATTCAAGATTATTATGTCTCTGATTTTCTGATATCATAGCAAAAAGTTAAAGCCCAATGACTAAGAATAACAAATCAAGAAATGGCAGCCAGTAACATATCTCTGGTATATTCACAAGAAACTGACAATGTTGTTTATCTTCAGCAAAGGGAACTGGGTGATTTGGGTCAAGGGAAGGAGAAAGACATTTCACTGCAAACCTTTCAGTTCTTTTGAATTTGAATCATGTATTATTTAGTTAAAATATTAATAAACAATCCATGAATTTTGAAAAGAGAAAGAAATATATATTATGTGTGATTTAAAATGTCAAAAACATATTACTTGAACATTTAATAAACTTCCAGAAGAAACAGTTAAAAGTGGTTGAGGGTGAGGGTTGGTCAAATTGCCCTTCTGTATTATTTATTCCATTTTTAAACTATACACATAAATTAATTTGACAAAGTATAAAACTAGTTTTAAAGAAAGAAAAGAAAGTTACCTCTAGCCAACTCATTTTACAGGAAAAGAAACTGAGGCCTCAAGGGTGGGAGAGCCCACAGCCTCCCAAGGTGGCAGAGTATAGATACACACTTGAGTTGTCGTGTGTCAGGCCAGATCTTTGCTTAACGTGGAGAGGGACTCTTGGAGTGGCTGGTGTGTAAATGCTTTCTAATTATTATTGCTATTGTTGTTATTATATTAATACATTTTTAGAATATTTGAATAAAATTGACCTCTCCTCATTCTGATCTCTGTGCTAATAATTGTATCCTTTTTTATTCATTCAATTACAAGCAAATTGACAGGAGACATTTATATGAGGCAGCTTAAACCCCAGCTAATGGAGTGCCTAATGACTAATTGATCAGATCCCAACCCAGAGAGCAGCTCTGAGTGGCCTAAAGGAATTTATGCAATTAGTTTAGGTTTGGTAGAAATTGAGTGCATATGAAAGTAAGCTTTTTATGGTCTTGATTTATGAGGCTGGACATTAACTATATCTGGCAAGAGGTGAGCCGTCTAGCAAGGCCTCGGGCACTGGTGGGCTCTGTCGCAGGCAGGGATGTTGGGATTTAGAGCAGGGCTGGTGTGTGCCTTGGGAGGGAGGAGAAAGGAAAGAGGAGGAAAGGAAGACGGTGGGATTGGCGATGGGATTCAGCCAGAGACCTCCCGCGAATTTATTGTGGTGCCCGCCCCCTACGGAATTCAAAGCAAAAACAGTATTGTGTCCTAAATATGTATGAAGAAGTCCAAGAAAACTCTGATTTTTCCCAAGATGAACACTTGGAAATTTGTGTGTGTATGAAATCCTAAAAATCGAAATCTTTTAAATACTAAAATACGTATACGGTGCATATAAAAAGAGCTGTTTCCATCCCAGTTTGCCTCCACTGCCCGGCCAGGCTGCGCAGGGCTGAACCAGAGAGCTGACGGTTTATGGAGACGCGTGCTCAGCGCGCTGGGACAGGAACAGCGGGTGGGGAGGACTCCCCGGGAGGCTCCGGGGCCCGCCTCCGCACGCGCCCTCTCCCGCAACCGCTCCTCGGGCCGCGCAGGGGACTCCCCAGGTCCGGACGCGGAGGGGAAGCCCCCTCCGGAGGCGCCGGGAGCAGCCCGGCGAGCCCGGACCCAGCGGGAGAGCCCTGGGAGCCGGGCTGGTGCGGAAGCGCCGTCAGGGGATGGAGGGAAACCTGACCCGATCGGAAAAGAGCGATCGAAGGGGAGACTAATTGTCTGCCGGGGTCCTCGCTGGCTCCGTCCGCCCGCCGAGGCGGGGTTACCGCGCGGGGGGCCCCCGCCGCTCGGCGGAAGAGACCAAGGGGGCGGGGAGAGACTCTGCGCGCGCCTCGCTCCCGCACTTGGAGGTCAGAGCTCCGCGCCTGCGGGGTTGGAGGGAAGCTAAGAGCAGGTTGAGTGAGAGTCAAGTGTACACGCGGACACAGACAGGGCCAGGAGAGAGGGAGACGGCAGAGGAGGGCCCCAAAACCTGGTGAGGACAGCGGGCGTCCCCAGCTCCCACCGCGGCCTCTCCTCGCGCAGCCCCGCCTTCGCCCCCGCCCCCAGGGGGCCCGCTTCCCTGCCCCGGCCTGGGTTGGGTCTCACATGGGAATGGAAGAGGCGAAGAAACCGGGTTTTTGCCAGATCTCTCCACTAAACTGCTGTGTTCACAACTTGTCCTGGCCAAGTTGCGTAAACCTTCTGCGCCTCCATGTTCTCATCTTTGAAATGGGATTTAAAATTGTACCTGCTCATGGTGTTGCTTAGGAATTAATGAATTAACGCACATAAAGAGCTTGGAACAGTACCTGGCATACGGGAATCCTTCCGTGCATTTTAGAGATCATTATTATTCATTTATCCAACAAACATTTGTGGAGTGCTCACTCCGTGCGAGGTCCTGCGCTGGGGTCAGGGGGGCAAGGTGATCTGGGAGAACTTGCTTGTCCAGAGCGTATTTACAGCTAAATAAATAAATAGGGTACTATCAGGAAGTAGTAAAGACTATGAAATAAATAAAACGGGCAGTGCGATAGCTTGACTGGGGAAGAGCTATTTTGGGTAGAAAGAGCCAGCTAAATCCATCCCCCTTCTGTGGGCCTCCGTCTCTCCTTCGGTAAAAAGATGGGCTTTTAGGCGTTCTGCTCTTTGGCTCAGGCGTTCTAGTGCCCGGGCCAAAAGGTGGGAGCAGGGCGTGGTGGGGGAAGGGGAGTCCGAGACCCCATCCCCCGTTCCTCCTTCAGCCCCTGGAGCCCCGCGACTCCTCGGAGGGGAGCGCAGCGCCAAGTCTCAAACCCTCCTGAGCGCTTGACCCATGCAGAAATTGCGACCGGGCAGGGATGGGGTGGGGAGGAGAGTCCGGGTTTCAAGGAGCCACTGACTAGGGCCAAATTTCTCAGTGGGAACTGTATTTGCACCCGGCACTCCTGGAGAGCGAATTCTTCGTCCCTCCCGCAGCTTGTCTGCCCAGTGTGCAAAGCACTTTCGGTCTCGCTTCTGACCACCACGCCGCGAGCGAGAGGACAGGCACTGCTACCCTCGTTTCAAAGAGGAGCAGACTGTGGCTCACAGAGGGAAAATGTTGATTGCCCCCGACTCCTGAGCTTGCACCGCAACATTGCCCCTCACTTTTCCGAGTAGAAAGAATGGCTTAAAGCAATTAAATATCCATTAATGCCTGCTATGTGTCAGGCCCTGGCCTTACATGAGCTCGGTGAATCATCAGGGCAATGATGAGAGAGTCTTTTTTCCGGTATTACAGATGAGGAAGCCGAGGGTCAGAGTGATAAGGTCACTTACTCGAGTAGGAGATGGGGTAGTAATTCTACTACAGGTCTGTACACTCCAGAGCCGGAGCTATTTCTATCTCAGCAGCAAAGTAAAAGAACCCAAGCTCAAAAGCAGGCCAAGAGAGGATCAGGCATACAGGGCCTGGCAGAGGTCACCCCCTGGTCTTTCTCCTTGACTTCTCTTCTTAAGTTCCAAGGACTCATGTCTCTGAGCACCCCCTGCCTTACCCATGACCACCACAGGGTGAGGTACAGCCTCTTCTATCTAAACAGGAAGGAAATTGGCCACCTTTGAATGAAAGCTCCTTGACACAGACCCTGACCCCCATTCCAAGGGATGTTCGCCTACCCTTCATGGTCTCTGTTCTTCCCTATAGTCCCTAAAATCCAGAGAGGATTGGGCTGGAAGGTGTGCTTTCATTTTACAAAACAAAAACCTTATTCATTTTTTAAACAGATATCTATCTAGTGTCTGCCACTCTGGACCAGACCCCGAGCTGGGCACTGGGCATGAAATAGTCAACAAAACTGACACCGCTTTAGGCACAGCAAGAAGTCACTGGCCAGAGATCACACAGCTCAGGAGGCCAGGACTCCTGCCTCTAAGTTCTGCCTGCCAGGGCTTCCACCAAGCTGAAGTGGGTATGCCTGGCTCCTTCCACATCAGGCCCAATGTCAACAGCCCAAAACACTGACCTCATTTCCTTTTGGTACAGGTTAAAGAAATTCCCAGCTGAGCGAGTCTTGTAGGGTGAATGTTGCAAGCTGGCAGCATTAGAAAAAGGGAAATCTGCTCCAGGTGCTCTTGGGATTCACTTTCAATTACTCTTCAAAATAAATTTTGGGACATTTTACAGCCCATCAGCAGAGGGTACTATAGGGGGTAGTAAGGGCTATGAAGTAAATGAAAGGACTTGTCCAAGGTCACACGGTTAGGAAATGGTCCACCGAGGAGGCAAACTAGGCCTATGTGAACTCCAAACCTTCTGGTACCACCCCACCCTTCCAGAGATCTGTGTCTCTGCTGGACAAGTGGCAGAGGCGACTACACAATCCTGGGGAAACCACATCTCCGGTTGCTTCCTGAGCAAGCCGGAGGACAGAGGCTGTGGCGCCGGCCGGGCGCACTCAAGGGGAGGGAGAGGGTGAAGCGCTTCGCAGACGGGACGGCAGCTCCTGTCTGCAGGTAGTCAAAATACTCCTGCCCGCCAGAGTCTCTGGCGCCCGAAGGGGACTGAGCGCAAAGGCGCGGTTGGTACTCGTAACCTGGCGCATCCGGACGGTCCTGGAACAGATCTTGCATTAAGGAGACTCCTCTCGTCCTCTCCAAAAAAGTCTCCCAAACTTTTGCGATTGCTAATTTTTAAAAAACTAAATAAACGACAGCAGTGAACTTTTCGAAAAGGGAATGGAGGCAGATACCTGGTTCTTTCCCGGGCCAGAAAATGCGAATGCACTTACCTGCAGGGAACCTCTCAGCCCGCAAAAGCGCGTTCTTCTGGAGCGCTTCACTTCGGCGCGGGACGCACGCGGCCACCTCCTCTGCATCCCGGCTGGGCTCCGGCCCTGTGTTTTATACCACTATAGGCAATTAATATTGCATCAGCCGTATTTTAAATTTTCAAAACCCACAATATAATGTAATGGCATAAGGGCATTTATTATTAAAGGACACCCGATGGAGAGGGAGGTGGAGGAACCGCTGGGGCTGTTGCACACGGTGGGGGCGAGGGGCTGAGGCCCAGAGAGCTGGGGGCGATCCGCAAGTTTGTTTTTGCTGTGGAGGAGGGGCGCGCTGCTAGGAAGGGAAACCTACTCTGCTCCGATTTTCGGCCTGGGGTCTGATGACCTAGAGCTCTTTGAGGACGCAGCAGGAGAATGTGCAGATGAATTCTAGATTTGGAGCATTAATTTTTAAATCAGGAAGATGTTTCCATGGTTCACAAATAAAAAGATTTCCTTCGCCTTTTAGAGGGAGGAGAAAGAGAGAAGAGACCTGGCATCTGTTGCCTATGTGCAGGGTACTACGCTAGATGCTTTGCAGCAGATACATCAGTCCTCTCACAGAGAAGCCAAGAGAGAGACCACAGAATGAGTAACCTTCTGAATGACAATTCCAAATGCATTTCTGAAGAGACTCCGAAGGGGACCCAAAAGACTCTGTCTCAGCAAACACTTTTCTCCCTCTTTGCCTCTATCCCCACACCTCCTCTCCAGCCATTTGAATTCTTAAAAATAATTTATTTGTTTCCTTCTAAGCCCAAGCACTACTTAAATAAACACCTTAAATAAACACTCTTGACTAGTCCTGACAGTAATCTTGAGAGATAAGTATTAGCACCTTCATTCTGCAATCAATCTTAGAGGAAACTTACGCAAGTTAAAAAAAAAAAACAAAAACAACAACTAGCCTCAGGATGGTTCAGTCGGTGAGTGGAAACACTGGGGCTTGAACCCCCATCAGTCAGGCTTCAAAGTTTGCTGTCTGAGTCACACTGAGGAACAGAGTCTGATATGGCACACTGGGAAGCGTGGAGGAAAGTGCCTTGAAACCTTGAGGTCCAGAGACCAGCGGCTGGATCTCCCTAGAGGAGCTCTGGGCGAGAGTGCGTGTGACATGGCCGAGGAAGAGGAGATGGCTGGGGGCTGCGCAGCAGTAAGTGACAGCCTAGCCCTTTTGGGTTCTCATTTTTAAATCATTTCCTAGACTAGTACCCCTCAGCCTTTGAGAAAGAAAACCACTGCGATTCGGGTTGAAAAATAAAGCATTTATTTAAGAAGTTAATTCAAGGGGGGTGAAGAGAGAAGAAAACTTAATATTTTATTTGTATCTGTTCGGAGAACGAAACCAAAGGTCACACAGCAACACACAAACTACACGAAGGAACGAAAAAATAAAATATGACTGGGCCGGAGGGGCTGGGGTGAGAAGGGTCCAGGCCGGTGGTCCTGCTCCTCTTCCCTTACAAAACTATAAGTGAACCGCCACCGAGAGATATCCACATAGAGGGAATGGAAAAAAGCAGAGTTACATAAATAATAGGAATTAACAATGTTAACAACAGCAATAATAATAAACGGGCAACGAGGTTAGATGTGTTGGAAGGATTTGCATGTGATTCAGAGAAGTTACAGTCACTTTCGAGCAGCCGACTCCACGCTGAGCTCGCAACCTGGTAAAAGCAGAGAGCTGGGGTCGGCGAGTCTTCGGTTTATACAGAACACTACCAACCCCCGCTCTCCAGCGAGCGGTAATTACCTCTCAAATGCCAGCAGGTCGTGAAGGATGACCACGGCTGGTGTTGGTGCTCGCTGGGCTTGCAAACAGCCAAGCGATCCCAGCATTTTCAGTCGCCAGACTGGGTTCACATTTTCTGGAGTCCATCCTACCACGGAGAATAATAGCTCTAAGCCTGAAACTCCCCGCACGCTTCCCCTGAACCTAATCTTCATGCTACCTCATGAGAACTTATGGCAAACCAAATGATGAGATGGATAGAATTTAGGCAAAGAAGGGAGTATAAGGCTATCCTTTGGAAACATACGCGTATTTTATATGCTCTAATAAATCTCCAGTACATGTCTGGGTCCCACGTAGATATCCTAAACTTTGTATTATTATTTATCGCTTTCTTTCCATCCCTTCACCCCTCGTTTAATCGCGCTTAGCACAGTGGCGCTTTAACCCTAGCTTCGGGCGGTGGGGCCAATTCACCATCCTCTGCTTCGGAGCTCCTGCCCTGAGGTCGCGCCCTTCAGCGCGCTGGGGCACATTTCAGCACCACGGACAGCGCGAGTCCCTCCAGGCCCGCCCTTCTTGAATTTTTTCCAAGCGCTAAAACTTTTTTTGGTGAGAACAGAAAGGAAAGAGAAAGAGAAGGCCGGGAGGCAACCAGACGGGATAAAGGGAAAAGTCTGTGGCTTCGGGGGAGAGAGCCTAACCTGCCCGGAAGCGCCTTGGAGTTTCCCATAACCGTCCCCACAACCCGGGGGGATGCGCACTAGGCTCTCCCGGCTCCCAACGGGGCGCCCCACCGCAGTCAGTGGACAGCCGAGTATTTCATTCGTTTCTGTTTCTGTCTCTGGTTGCAGAACCAGACCCTCACCACGTTCTTTTTAAGGTCCAGTTTCTCAGCGATGGCCGCTATCTTCTCGGATGAGGGACGTGGCTGGATGGCGAAATAGGCCTCGAGTGAGCGTTTCTCCGGCGCAGCGATGGACGTGCGTTTGCGCTTCCGCTCACTGCCGTTGAAGAGCTCCGGCTTGCTGTTCTTCTCTCGGTAGGCTGCCTCGGCCTCCTCCAGCCAAGCCTGGAGCACCGGCTTGAGCGCGATCATGTTGTTGTGCGAGAGGGTGAGAGACTCGAACCTACAGATGGTGCTCTGACTGAGCGAGCCCACGCCGGGGATCTTAAGATTGGCTAGAGCGGCACCCACGTCCGCCTGGGTCACCCCCAGCTTGATGCGCCGCTGCTTGAAGCGCTCGGCAAAGGCCTCCAGCTCACGCGGGTCTGACTCTACGTCGCTAAGGCATGCGGGCATGGCGCTGTGAGGCGCCACGGCATGCGGGTGACTCATGCCCATGGCCTGGTGCAGGTGGCCCATGGCTCCCAGGTGGTGTGGATGGATCTGTGCGGGCATCACCGAGTGCTCCGGAGCGCCCAGGCCGCTCACACTCAGCGTGGGCGAGATGTGCTCTAGCAGGTCGCCTTCGAGGCCCTGGTGCACGGCGTGGTGCGGGTGTGAAGTGAGCGTGGCCGGGTGGGAGATGGGCACGGTGGACGAAGTGGACGTGCAGGGCACGCTGCTCATGGTATGGTAGGTGGCGTCGGGCTTGAACGGATGGTTCTTGCCGTGGGAGACGATATCCACCGCCGCCAGAGCTTCAGCGCGTGCCAGCAGGCTCTCATCAAAGCTTCCAAATATATTACCCTGCAGCTGCAAGCGAGAAGGCGCACAGCTCGGTCAGTGGGGAATACTGTCAACTCAGGATTAAAACACATTTTCAAGCAACCGAGATGCCTCTCCTCAAAGCCCAGGTCATAAAAATTAATACGGAGGCAGCAGCTCTGTTGGAACAGACGTGTGGATCAGAGACATGAATGAGAAAGAGAGCGCGCCGGGAGAGAGCGCGGGGGAGACAAGGAGAGGGGTTCAGACAGCGGCGATTGTTCTGGGCGACATGAAAAAAACATGAAGCTAGTGCCTGTCAAAAAATGTGCCTTAGAGCGGTAATTATGCTCCACTACGTACCTGCGGGGCTGGGAGACAGACTCGGCGCATGGCCTCGGAGCCGGAGTGCAGGCTGGAGAATTTGGGTTCTTGCAGCACAGGGTGCATGCCGAAAGGCTGCTTGGCGTTCATGGCCATCATCTTCGCACGCCTGGCAGGGTGGCAGCGGGGGACATGGAATCAGGCTTGTCTTGCTGGCTCGCCGCGCTCCAAGTGAGCGCCGCTCAGCACCCGCGCTCCCCTCGCCCTCTCGCTTGCTGCCTCCCCTCTCCCCCACCTGCTTCTTCACTCATCTTACAAGCAGCCTGCCAGGAAGGGCCCGGGCGCGCGCAGGCGTGCTCACGCGCTCGGGACTCGCAGGGGCGGCCCGGGAGGCGAGGCGAGACAGCAGCTCGCGGCGCGCCTCCCTGCGCCCGCGGCGGCCGCCCCCTCCACGGCATTTATACCCGGGCCTGGCCTGGCCTCTTCCAGTCCGCCCCGCCCCGCCTGGCTCCAGCCCTCCAGACCTTCCGAGTCCTTTTCTCTTCGTGGACTGTTTTTCCTCCAAAAGTCCCAAACCTCTCTGTCCTGTCCCAGCTCGAACTGCAGGGATCCAAGGGGCAGCCTTGGGCTGAGGGGAGGGCGGGAAGCTGACCCTCCTCTAACCCCCCACCACACACACGCACACACACACACACACACACACACACACACACGCACGCACAAACAGCCCCCGTCGGCCCGGCTGCCGCCAAACGGCCCATCTCCAGGGCGCTCCTGGCCCCACGCCCGAGCCGTCCACCAGAGTCCGGCCCCGCGGCGCAGCGAGCAGGCGCCTCCAAGTGCCCAGACGGGCCCCAGGGAGGGTGAGGGGCTGCCAGAATGAGCCCCTGGTGATGCCCTCCCCGCCAGCCCCCCGCCAGGGTGGAAGTAGAGGCAGTAACTGCCTTCCTGGTCCAGGAGTGGCTTCCTCCCCACGGCTGTCTTTCTTGCTATCATTTGAAAAAGACGACTGCGCCCCTTTCCTCAACCCTTCAGCCTAAGGAATTTTACTGAGTATTTTTTAGATTAGTGACAGTTCAGGGTGCCCCTCCGTCCCCCCGGGCCTTGGGAGTCAGTCAGTGCTCTTCAGCTGGGCAGCCAGCGCCTACAAACCCCACTCCCCATAGCGATAACTACCGTTTACGAGCTCCTAATATGTGCTGGACATTTAGGCAACTAGCTCATGATCCTCACACCAACCGAATGGGGTAGGCGCTGTTATCCCGTTTTACGGATGAGGACAACAAGGGTCAGAGGGTTAAGTGATGAGCGCAAGACCACAGGGCTGTTTGGGAGCAGAGCCATTCACCCACTCCTCCAGTGGTCCAGCCCACCAATGTTTCCTGGCGGCCTACCGCAGGCCAGGCTGCACACCTGACTTCCTGGGACTTCCTTACCCACTTAGCCTCCTGTCTTCCTTCCCGAAGTTTCGGAACTTGAGGGCCCCGGGTTAGTACTCCTCTTCCTTACCCTCTCTTTCCCACTCCTTCCCTCCTCTTTCCTCTCCTTTCTTGCCAGCCCCCAGTCCCCGCCCCGCTAGTAAACATCGTGAATAATGGATGGGGAATCCTGGGACCGCCGCTCCGCTGCGCTTGGGTGGGGAGAGAAACCCGGTGCGCCCAGCTGTGTCCCCACGCCACGACGGCCGCCTCCGTCGAGGGGGGGGGTTGTCTTTGGAATTTGGGGACGTCCCCCAGCCTGCTACGTCCTGCGTGCGGGGGTGGGGGTGGGGGTGCGCACGGGGTTTCCCAGAATCTTAACTCGGAGCCGGGCAGGGTGGTGGAAAGGACCACCCTCGGCCTAAGAGGAAGCCCGGGCTAGATCCGGCTCCCTGCTCAGCTCGCGGCCTCCAATCGCTTCTCTCTTGGTCCGAGCGGGCTCCTGCGCTAGATCTTAGTCCGAGACTGGGAAAAAGGACTCAGCCTGAGTGCCGGAGGCCAAGTGCAGTCCTATACCTCTCTGAGCCTTGGTTTCCTCGGCTCTAAAATGGGAATTGCGCTACTGTCTCCCTCCTTAGGTGTTGGTGAAGACGTTTCGAGCTATAGTAGTAAGGAAAGCACTGAGCACGGAAACTAGTGCTTAGTAAACTTCCTCGCAATCTGGTGCCTTGGGGCGCAGGTCCTGCCCTCGGATTCAGAATGTGCCTCTGCCTCTTGCTGGCCAAGACCATGAGACCCTGACACCAACGACAGGATCCCAACGTCTCTGGACAGCAGGGTCCTCACCTGCAAAGCAGGGATGACAGTTTCTTTCCCACTGATTGTTGTGACGAATACATTGAGATAAGCACTTGGCACAGTGCCTGGCACATTGAAATCATAGAATAAATGTTAGTTCCTCTCTTCTTCCTCAACTTAGAAAAGAAAGTTGGAGTGGGAGTGGCCTAGGCATTTCCCTGGAAAATGGTTTCTCTGCAGGTGCACACCTGTGGTTCCTGATCTCCATTCATCCAACACTTGCTTTGTACCAGACCCCGTGTTGAGGGCTGGGACAAAGATGTGGCTCATACTCCATCCCTGCCCTCAAGGAGTGGCCAGTCTAAAATCCACAAAGGAGATTGACTGGAAACTTGGCAATGCAGTGCAGGGGATGCAGGTTAAGGAACAAGCTACAGAGTAAGGGTGGTGGGATTCCTGAAATGCAAGATACACAACAGAACATGGGCTGCAGAAGGGCTGGGTTTTGGGCTTAGTCTGGGTGAATCTGGCTGGGCCTCAGTTTACCCACAAGAAGTTTACCCATCTGGACGAGATGGTTGCTAAGCACTTCCAGCTTTAACAAAAGACTACTATTCTGGTTAATTTGAATGAAACATATTTTTGGCAAATCAGGAACTTCTCTCCAGGGAGCCTCAACTCTCCAGAAGCTAAATGCAGCATTATTTTATCACTCACCAGCATTTGGTACCACTCAGCCTTGTGTTCTGCCCAACACTAGAAGCCCAAAGGGAAACGGGGAAAGAAAAGTGTGGAAACTGGTCATGCATCTTGCCTGGCCTCATGATGCCCTGAGTCCCACACTCCATATTACCCTAGTTGTCTGTGAAGGCAAACCTCCAGAAACTGGGAGGGAAAGGCCCATCCACATCCATCTCCTTTCTCTGCTCTGTCCCCTCAGGGGCCTGGGAGATACTGGCCAGGGTCGAGGTCATGCAAGGGTCAGAGACAGAACAAAACCAACTGGCCCTCTTAAGCCTCTAAAGCCGACCTTCACCTCACCAGCTCCCACTGTAGCACTACCTGGTATTAGGATCACGAATTTAAAAAACACTTGTGCCTGGACCCCTGTGTTTCCTGAGTTTTCCCATGCTCCCCTCTAAGAAGGTCTGCTAGCAACTCTAGGCAGCCAACAGTAAGATGACATCCATCCTTAAGGACCATGTTTTTGAGAAGGCCCTGGAGATACCAGAAGACAGGAGGAAAAAGACCACACATACGGAAAGGAATGGGGAAGGGGAACCTTAGAAGACAGTTGATAATATCCTGTACACTTTCCAGGATTTGCAAACTCAAATTCTGTCAGAAGCGAGTCTAGTAAAGTAAGTTAGTGACTCCAGCTAGTGGATAAAAGGGGAGACTGAGGCCGGGTGCGGTGGCTCACGCCTGTAATCCTACCACTCTGGGAGGCCAAGGCGGGCGGATCATTCTGAGCTCAGGAGTTCAAGACCAGCCTGAGGAAGAGCGAGACGCCGTCTCTACCAAAAATAGAAAGAAATTAATTGGACAGCTAAAAATATATATAGAAAAAATTAGCTGGACATGGTGGCTCATGCCTGTAGTCCCAGCTACTTGGGAGGCTGAGGCAGTAGGATCACTTGAGCCCAGGAGTCTGAGGTTGCTGTGAGCTAGGCTAATGCCACGGCACTCACTCTAGCCAGGGCAACAGAGTGATACTCTGTCTCAAAAAAAAAAAAAAAAAGAGGGGGGAGACTGAGACTGTGGTACAGTGAAGAGCACAAGCCCCTCCCATGACATTAAATTACAATTTAAACACACACACACACACACCACATTTATGGGCCAAACGAAATCTGTCTGAGGATCCAAAATCTGTCTGAGGATCACCATTCTACAAGCAGCTTCAAAATACAGCTGGGTGTGGTAGGTCCTGCGGTTACAGAGGAAACTGCTTCAGGATCTCAGAGTCTGGCAGGGACATATACAAAGCTAAGTCAGGGAACAAAGTACTACATCCTCCAGAAGGACTAACCTTGTAGAGATGCAAAGGGGCAGGGGTGGGAGAGGGACGGAGGCATTTTCCTGTAGGCCAGTGATTCTCAACTTCAGTGTGAACAGGAATCATCTGCAGCCTCTTAAAATACAACATCCCGGGCCCACTTGCAAAGATTTTGACTACAGGGACTAAAGTGCTTTTTAATAGACAGCCATGATTTGGATGCAGGTGACAGGGACTCTCAACTTGAAAAACTTGCTCTGGATGTTTGTCACTTGTCTCATTATCATTATCATTATTCTTTTAAAGCTTGGTTCTAATTATGTAAGTTTCACAGAGACTCAAAGAGAAAGTTTCCCTTCTTTGAGCTCCCAATGTCTTTTGCATTTTCCTCTATTATCTCTTAGTAAGAACATGATATTTTGTGGTCTCTGCTCCTTGAAGGACTCTGGGACTTTTCTGAGGATGAGTCTCAGCTGTCTCTGTGTTTCCGGTGCCTGTGTCTACAGGCCAGGCACGTGTAGGAGCTTAATATAATTTGCGTTGAATGCATGCATGAATAGCATCCTCCCCAGGACTCCAGCCAAGGGTTTGCCTATGATGATGGTGATAACAAGAAGAGCCATTTGTGGAGTGGTTCCTGTGTACACTGCTCTGGGCCAAATGCTTTGAAAGTATTGTGCACTGAATTTCCACATCAAGGCTGTAATGTTGATATTATCATCTCCATTTTACAGATGAGAAAATGGAGGCATAGAAAGATTAAGTAGGTTGCCCAAGGCCACACAGTGAGGCAGTGGTGGGGTGGGGATTGGAACCCAGGTTCATTTGACTCCTGAGTCCATACACTTAACTAACATCCTGGCATCTTGGGCTGGCACCAGTTACCTGCCACCCAAGCTCAGGGGCTGAGGAAGTAGGGTGAGCAGGTTTTATTTCTCATTTCTAGAGGCTCAGAGGCTGGCCAGGCTCCAGGCCTGCTTCCGGCACAGGCAGCACTTGGAGAAGCCAGCACTACCCCCATCCACCTTCGTTCCCTGCCAAGCCCCACCTTGGAGAGTTGGAGGGGGGCAGGGTGGATGGAATGGGAGATGGCCCGATAGGAAGGCTCGAAGTCAAGATGCCACAGCGTAGGAGGCAGCTGGCGGGGCTGCCTGGCCAGGTGTTCGCAGCGGCCTGCCTCGCCTCGCTCTTCCTTTCTCTCGTCTCCTTTCACAAACTTCTCACATGTACTCGCCGCCTGCGCAGCTGCTGCGGGACTCGCCTGTCGGCCGCTGCCTCGCATTGTCTGCGAGGGCTCCGACGACGATCTGAGACGCCCAGAGGGACTCGAGCTGAGGCTGAGCATCCGTGAGGGATCGGCACGCGCCCCGGAGCCCTCCCCTTCCCCAGGTGCCCCGCCGGGAACAGAGTCCTGGGACTCGGTCAGTAGGACTGCAGGCAGGTGCTTGTCTCCTCCCAACCTCAGTTTCCCCATCTGACAAGTGAGCAGACCAGCCCAGGGATCTCTGAGAGCCCTTCCCAGTTACATTCTTCCACTGAACATGTATTTATTGAGCACCTATTGTTAGGCAGCCACCGTGATAGGAGATGGAAACTTAGCTGCAAACAAGTCACCCTCCCTCACCAAGTACCCCCCGTGGAGCTGAGGTTTCTGCAGATGGTAAGGAATAAAAAGATAGCCCCAGATGGTGACAATTGCTACAGAGAAAATAGATCAAAGTGATGGAATAGAGAATATATGGGCAGAAAAGGAAGAAGTGACCCTTGAGCCAAGGTCTGAAAGAGAAAATGAAAGACAGAAGGAACAGCAAGTGCAAATGCCGCAGTGGGAGCGAACTTGTGTACAAGTGAGAGCAAGAAGGTGTGGGTGGCCGGAGTGCGGGAAGCACAGTGGGAATGGTGGGCGAGGAGCAGGCCAGGAGTGAGATCATGTGGCAGGAAGGTGGTTTTTCTGAGAAGAGCTGGGACCCATCAGAGGGTCTTAAGCAGAACAGTGATAGGACTTGAAGTCCACTTTCATAGGATCTTTCTGGTGGCTGTGCAGGAATTGGGGTTTAGAGCTCCAGAGTGGAAGAGAGAGGCTCCTACGTTTTCTGGGTCTAGTCTACTGCTTCATGGAGAATCAGGGTCAACAGTTTGGATCTGAGGTGTCATTGCCCAGGAGACTCTTTCTAACAACATTCTACATTTCAGTGCTTGGTTTTTTTAAACTCCCCCTCTACCGATAGGTCCTACCGGGCCTTCGCCTTTGAACTCTAGACTTGAGAATATCTGTTTCATCAGCATCATGGCTAGCTCTGTGCTGTCTGGACTCAGTGATCACATAGTCCTCTTCCTGGCAAATGAGGACTGGCTGTGCCTTCCTCTTCTCCGGTTCCTAGGCATCTTAGAGTTCAAGGTCATAAGGTCAATCCCCATGCAACCTAGTTGGTTTTCATCTCTTCCATAGCCAAAGAGTTAGGCTATTTCTCTTACCCAGCCAGCTTGGATGCAAAGAGGCAGCAAGGGGAGGTAGACAGAGCAAAGGAGGTCTGGATTCAAATATGGATACATGGCTAACCTGCTGTGTGACCCGAGACAAGTCACTCCCGGGCTCTGGGCCTCAGTTCTCTCATCACTATAAGAGGGCTAGGGAGACAGGCTCCATAGGCCCTTCTAGTGGAGATATGTCAAGGTTCTAGGCTGGGCACAGTGGCTCCAAGCCTGTAATTCTAGCAATCTGGGAGGCCAGGGCGGGAGGATCGCTTGAGCTCAGGACTTTGAGACCAGCCTGAGTGAGACTCCTGTCTCTACTAAAAATAGAAAACATTAGCCGGGTGTGGTGGCGGTCGCCTGTAGTCCCAGCTACTTGGGAGGCTGAGACAAGAGGATCACTTGAGCTCAGGAGTTGAACATTGCTGTGGCCTGGGCAACAGAGTGAGCCTCTGTCTCCAAAAAAAAAAAATATATATATATATATATATATATATATATACACACACACCAATGAGCAATAATAATTAAAAATAAAATTAAATTTAATACTTAAAAAAAAGAAAAAAAGGTTCTAAGTGTGGATCTGGGAAAGAGGATGGAGGCCAAACCCATCACCATAAATGGAAATCAGGTTCTGATCGTTCGGTAGGGTTTTCAGCGAGCAGAGTTCTGTTGCTTCATGTGTTCATCAAAAGCTTACTGAGCACCTGCTCTGTGTGCAGCACGTGCTAGGTCTGGGGACACAGAGCTGAATAAGGGGCACATGATTCCTGCTTCAAGAAATTTAGAGTCTGCTGTTGTCTTATTCAGTCTTCACAGGAACTCCCTAGAAATGAGCATTATCCCCTCACCCTCTCTTTATAGATATGGAAACTGAGGCTCAGAGAGGTGAAGGGACTTGTGTCCCAGCACACAGCTCACCGCTTCTTGGGCTCTTACTCGGGTGCCTGGTTCGGTGCATTATGTCAGTTAGTCCTCACAGCACCTTATCTACCAGGTAGGTACTGTTATTCCCTCTTTTACAGAGGAAAAACTGAGGCTCAGAGAAGTTAAGTGTGTTCCTCAAAGTCACACAGGAATGAGTGGCAGGGATAGGATTTGAGCCCAGGTCTGCTGACCAGAGACCGCAGGCTTTCCCCACCACAGGCAGCCTCCGGGAAAAGGGAGTAAAACTTGCCATCACTTGATTACTTCCCCTTGGGCCCTGGCCTCAGAAAGGAAGAGCAGAGCCATTAACCAGCCTCTGTAAATTTTTTAAGAAGAAGAAGAAAAAGAAAAGTAGAAAAGAAAAAGAGAGAGGGAAAACAAGCGAAGGCTTTGCTCCCATCAGGGGGGAAATCGGCGTCTTGTCGCCTAGCTCCATGCCCTGATTTATGATAAAAAATTTAGAGGAAATCATTTATATTTTAAAGGATCTAAATAGCTGCATGAAAGTTTTATCTAAAGTGCCACTGTATTTATAGGCAGTTCTTCCATGCTGGAGGTAATTAATAGATGTATAAATCGCAGGGCTCCGGGCTCTCCTGCCCGCCTGGTGGGATGGTGGCGCGGGCCTTGGCACTTGGGGACGGTGTGGGAAGGCGGAGAGGGGGAGGCAGCAGCAAAGAGATCTGCACCATAGCTCACCCACACAGCCCCAGCCCCCTTGGTTTGGGAGCTCTTTGCCAGGGTCCTGGGGTGAATTCACATTAGACTGAAGGATGCTCTGGTTCCCCACTGCCCAACTTCTAGTCCCTTCCAAGAGTTGTCAAAAGAGAGCCCAAGAGGCCAGCCCCCTCTTCTCTTCTCCCTGCCCTCTGCCAGCACCAGGGGATGTACTGCCCCATGCTGGCCAGTGGGTTTATACTTCTGGGAGGTCCTGTTAAATGAAATCCTGGGCTCCCTCACTCCCGTACCCCAACTTTAGCCAAACGCCCATTTCTCTCTCCGCACCCCAGCTCAGAATGCCAGGCTCTTGTTTTGGAAAAGGGAGCCAGTTGCAAGAGGCCGATAGTTCTCAGTTTACTTTAATTACGGCTGTGAAATATTGATGGTTTTGGCTCTCTCTGTGGCTGCCACACCTTAACCAGTGGGGACAGAAGCCCAGGGAGGAACAAGTTAAGAAAGGCCAGATGGTTTCCCTTCAGAAAAGCCATATAGACTGACGGAGGTGTCACTGCCTGAGATCATCGCAGAGCCCTAAATAATTGATGGGTCCCCTGAATTTGAAAAAAGGGGAAAAATACACCAAATTGGAAATAACAGTGATGACTCATTTGTGGTTAAACTTTTGGAAATGGAAGGAGGGTGTGAGCTGGGGGTGGAGAGGAGAGGAGAGAAGGAGCAGCCACCTTGCTTCTCTTCCTTGATTGGGTTCCTTCCAGTGGGGCACGTTGAGCAGCTTTTTTGGTCAGGATGTGTTTCAGATAGAACCTTCTCCATTTAAATGCACTCTTTTCTCTTTGTTGGGGGACAAAGGGCAGGCATTCCTTACTGAGGAGAAACTAAACAGCTCTCTTTTTTCAGGCTCTTTGATTTCCCATCTTCTGGTAATATATCACCAAAACTTGGCTTTAAAAGAAACTTTCACAGTGACCTCTTGACTCCACCATTGTCTGTGGGCTTGTTTGGATTTGTTCCACCTATCCCCCCCCCCACCCTGCCACTTGTCCTGTGGCCCTAAATACAGGACCAATGAAAGTTGCCAGTCTGGGGAATGGAGATATTTTCACTTAGTGAATTAATTCGTGGGAGTTGGCGAGGGAGTGTTTGTGGTGATGTTGGTGGTGGTGGTGGAGACTTCACCTTCCAAGACTCATGTCTTCTGTCTGGTCTAACCCATTCGGGGTAACTGGCCTAGAAGATTTATGTCAGCTTTTGACATGATTTGACCTTGCTACTGACATATTTTAATACATTAGCCAAGAAGGGTTTTACAGACAGTTGTCTTCCCCTTACTCTTCATCACTTTCTAAACAAAACAAAATGCTATAGGGAAATACTATTCTGTTTCATTTCTTCCCATGTATATTTATCTAGGGTTTATTATGTTTCTCAAACAATTTTTTTTTAATCTGACAAATAAGACAATAAAGGTCTGGCCCAATCATTGAGTTCAGCGTCCAAGTTCTAATAGATCATAAATATGAAAAACCTAGAAGCCCTTCTCTACCGATTTTTCAGACTTTGTTTTTCTGTCTGTATGAAGGGCAGTTCATCCGTTTCTTCTGCTCTTGTATCTTCTGGAACAGTGTAGAAAATTGTGCATGCACCTGCAACTGAATCTTTTAAAATTCAACACCAGGTCTGCTGGTAAATAGAAGGATCTGGAAATGAACGTCATTCCATGGGCCGTAAACTTCACAATATGGTAGATGGGTACTCTGCTTCATTTCATTTCACATTTATAACCTCCTTTTTCTCCAAAGAGTACATTACACATAACCGGCCAGTTTCATTGCAGAAGGAAATGACTGCATCATCTGTGAATAAGTGGTAAGTCTTCCTGATCAGAGAGACTCTGATAACTGCTGTGAGCAGAGAGTGGCTACATGGTGGAAAGTGGCCAAAGGGTTTGGGTGAGTCAGGGAAGCCTCCTCTGAATTGCTAAGACCTGAATGGAGAGAAGGAACCAGCCATACGACAATCTTTGGGAAGAGGATTCTAGGCAGAGCGGATAGTTAGCGCTGCTCCCCAAGATGGAAATGGGTTTGCATGTTCAAGGACCAGGAAGAAGGCTACTGTGGCTGGAGCCAATGGAATGAGGAGAGGAGAGGGAAACGAGTTCAGAGGGGTGAAGAGATGAAATAGGATCAAATAAGCCCATGTTTTATTCCAAGCGCAGTGGGGGTTTTTGAGCAGAAGAGTGACACATATTTTGATAAAAGTCTCAAACAAGAGGACAAAACTCGGACTAGAGGCAGGAGGTGGCAGAGAGGTTTTCCAGAAAACAGTAGCACTCTTGCTGTCCGCTCTGTCTGGAAGGCTCTTCCCCCACATAGGCAGTTGGCTTGCTTTCTCACTTCCTTCAGGTATCAGTTCACCTTCTCAGTGAAAACTCCCCTAACCGCCATATTTAAAATTTCAACC